>JANTOP010000453.1:0-37439 GCA_027564815.1 Symmerus nobilis
GTTTTAAATTCGATATTCAAGAAATTATGAAATTGCTCCCATCGTGATAAGTCTTTATTATATCTTCGGTTTTTGGTAATAGTGTTTGCTGAGGGTATAGGTGGTGGATATTTTAATAAATAGCTTAAAGTGTCAACTATTCATAGTTTAGGATGGTATACAGATAAAGATCCGGAACCGAAAGCGAACATATAGGCCAAAGGATATAGAAATGTTTTCAATTTATTTATTTTTTTCATTTTCAACATCCCATATAGAATTATGAAACGAACGAAATCGAAACAGGATTGTATCTTTCATTAGGAGTCGTTCTGGATATTGGTTATTAGTTGCTTATATTTAATATATCCAATATATACAATATGTAATAAAAATCAGATATAGCTAATCAATAATTCATGATTTTGATATTTGTACATTTACTATGTTGCCGTATATATTTTACTTGAATTGATTCCTATCTTATATGTAAATTTATCTGAAACATTAATATTAATGCTTTGAAATGAAATACATTTTACGGTTGTTTTATCAGAATATTTAATGATTTTGATGAAAATATGATTTCACAGTGAAATACAATATTTTCTGGGAGATTGATAATAATAATTAATATGGAAATATTTTAAGTTATTACTTAATATTTTTATAGTTGCCATAAATTGTTGGGACTTAAACATTTCATTTCATATCAATTTAATATTCAATTTAAAGGTAGTCAATTTACCGACTCGGCCAATTAACCCAACTTTAATTGACTCTTCAATTTCTGGTTCTTATTGAGTACATTAAAGTCTTTTAATATGTTTTTTTATGTTATTTGGCTCAGTTTGCAGGATAATTGTAATTTGCTATATCATGTGACTGGTCTATTAAAATAATCAGTGATAGAAAATATTCATATGAAAGTTCAAACATTATTTATTATTTAGTGGCAATTTTATTTTATTTTGCCTTGAATATTTATTTATTTATTAAGTTTACATTCAATATATTGATTTCTAAAATTGTTTAGCTAATATTAAGTGCCTACGCCATTATCTCTGTTTAGAATTGGAGCATTTTTTCACTACAATTTGTGTAAAGAAAACCCTATCGCGAGATTGTACGTTCACAATAAATGAGCGTCGAGCTATATAATTTCGTTTCATTTTCTTTGTGGGAACTATCAATTGCTAGCCTACTTTACTAGAAATAACTTAAAATACAGCAGAGAGGCAATCCCCTTAAATTGTTGAAGTAAAGTAATCAATATTCATATTAAATTAAATTACACTGGTCAGTAATTCGATTACTATATTCATTGTACATTTATAACAAGACTGTTTGTGGATATGTGTATATATGTAGTATTAGAATTGCTGAAATTTATAAGAAAGAATAATAATTCTAGAACTACAAAAAGGACAATTGGGTATTTTGATACTTTTGAACAAGACGAATATAAAGAAAAGAGAACTGCATAAGACATAGTGGAAAGCTTCTTTGACTAGAATATTCGGAGGAAATGTTCATTTGGAAAAAAGGAAAATATTTTAAATGAAATATTTAAATCAGCACATTTCATGAAAATTGTAAAGTTATATAAATATGCAGAAATTTCGTAAAAACCTCACATTTTTAATATTTGGAAATATAATGAAAACCAACCAATTTTATACTGTTTGGAAAACAAAATAAAATGAGAGGAAAATGTCCTAGAAATTGGTAAAATTCGTAAAAATTGAAAAATTTCATGAAATTCTTTAAATTTGATAATAAACGGATTTATAAATTTCATTAAAATTACAAAATTTTTTAACATCCCAAAAGTAGAAAAAATACTAAAATTTTAAAACAATTTCGGGACAATAAATGTTACAAACAAATTTTGCCAAGAAAATTGGAAAGATGGCAAGTTGCTGTTAAAAGGAGTTCCACATAGATTTACGCCTTGAAAATTTTGCCTAAATGAAAGCTTCCTGTTTTCCACTGATAAATTGATATTTAAACAACAAAAATTTTATAAATAATAAATACAGTAATCCCTCTTATAACGCGGTACTCTTATAACGCGATTTCATGTCCCTCGTAAAACACGTGTTTTTCCCCATATAAGGCGGGGATTTCCCGCATATTTCTATACTGTGAAAATAGTTAAACGTGAATCATTTGTACATAACGCGTTATATGGTGTTATACGGGCGCATTATACTAGAATACTCCTACAACGCGTTTTCCTATAACGCGGAGCCAATCCACGGTGTTATAGGGGATATTACTGTAGTTGTCAGTAGAAATTATTTGCGGGCCGCAAAATACATCTCGGAGGGCCACATACGGCCCGCGAGCTGCAATTTGTGCACCCATAAATAAATCATTTTTAATTTTTGGGAATAATTAAAAATAATTTCAATTGAATTGAATTGAAAAGCATGTCAATCTCTAAGGAGTTAAATTATATATTTTATGCAGGGAAAAACTTGGAAAATTTGCAAAAAATATTTTGATCGATACTAGACGTTTATATTTAATTTGAATGATTAAGTATATTATATAAAAAAATTAATTTAATTAATTTAAATTGTTCGTAAAATGTTCCAATAAATATTATTTCAAAAAGATGATTCTTGAAACTATCGGAAAACTAATCTAGGGAAGTTGAGCCAATTTGATAGAATTTTTATCCTTAAAATTAATAGAAAATATTCGGCTATAACTAATAGTCATAAGTGGAGAATTTTTATATTTACTTTTCAACGATTCGAAGTTTTATTAACATTTCAATATCTATTTTCAACAGTTATTGGGCAAATAATAATAAAATTAGGCTATTAATCTGAATTTGGAGATTCAGAAGAAGAAAAATTTAAATATATAACCCAAAGTTTGCATTAACCTTTAGACTTTTTCCTTGTCTTGTAACGACTTAAATTAAAATTAAAATATAATAAAATATGTCAGTTATTATATAATAGAGTTACGTATATTTTTGTTTGATATTAGGGTATAATTAATACTTAGATATAAGAAAAACTTGTAGACAGAGGCCCATCATCGCTCAACTAAGGCCCATCACTGTTCTGGGAACGAACGATATTTGAAATTATCCGCCAGGAAAGCGATGCTGATTGGATAGTAATGTTAAAAAAATCGAATTGAATATTATTGATATACATTATATCAAAGAGACAATGAAACAAGTTTTGTTTGGAGATGTATGGTTCTGGCGCTATGATGAAAACGAAGGCATTAAGCTTGGGGACACCGACCAGAAAATCATTTGAAACAAAAAAAAAACCAAAGAGATTTTTAAACTAGATACTGTAATGTAGTCGTCGTATTTTTAAAATATAGATATAAAACTAAGCAACGATGGAAAAAATTCTACGATGAAGACTTGATAATTATGTACAGAATAACTACAAATTTTGTACCGATTTGAAAAACGTACTTTCGAGAAAAGGCTTTTGAAAATGTGTCAATTAAAATGGATAATTTTGAGCAGCTTTCATATAAGCAAACGTGAGATTGGAAAACTATCGCCCTCTGGCTGAAAATTCAGTTGTGTAGATGATGATATTGATTGCTCTTTAAACAATATCTGGTTATAGCTGTAAATAGCCTTTTGCTTTATTGTAGCTGTATCAACTGGATTTCGCTTCTTGTTTAGATCTTCAATCTAAATTGCCAATAAATTTTCCATTTTTTGATAAAAACATCTCTGTTTCATATATTTATATTTTATATATATATATATACATCATTCATATATATATATATATGTATGATGGTGTTGTTGCCATCACTTTTTCCCCGGATATTTCTGACTGTCGGATTATATTTTCATTTTGTTTATGGTCCATATTAAGCCTTGGTAGTCCAAAACTTGAATTTTGATTTCTAATGAGATTCCCTTGCGTTTGTGATAGGACTTAGGACTTGCCCCCACTTAGGACTTTGCCTAATTTGATTGTTATTTCGACGATTTCTGGGAACAGAAAATATATAAGTATGTTTAATATAATTTCAATATCTATCTAACAAGGTCATAAAGCATATGAATTATTATAATTGGATTTAACTTACCAGTTCTAGCTATATAGTTCGTTGCACTTAATATAATAATTAATAGAAAAAACTCCAAATCAACCCCAAATCAACTCGATACAATTACCAGAAACAAATCATAGCCGACATTCACAAATTAAATTCATAATTGCGAATGTGCCAATGTGTTTATTACACTTCTCCCTGGACATTCGCGGATTTGATTATTCACTCTTATAAAATGAAATTTACACATGAATGAAATGCTTCAGATCAATAGCCTTGAAAAATTTAAAAAATGTATGTTATTCTACCTGTAAATGATAACGTGAGTAAAAAAATACTGATTAGATTCACAAGACAACCGATCTATGGTTTTTCAAATTCGTATGTCAATTCACGAGTTACACACTTAGAAAGTCCCCATCGTTTGTGATTATATGTCGAGAATTCTCTGTGGAAAATAAAAATTAACAAGAAATCTCAAATCTTTCATTTGGTACTAAAATTACCAAAATCCGGCCACCCAGTCCAGAGTTATAGCTTTGAAAGTTCGATTTTAAGTGAAAAATAAGGAAGGGTGAAGGAGAGATGTCGAGGGGGAGGTGTATATGATTTTAATGTATACTATGAAGCTACTAGATGAATATGAACCGTAAAATTAATCTAGTACAATGAAAAAAATTTATCAGTAAATAAACAGAACAGACTTAAAACAGAAAGAACAGAATTCGTATGCCATTGAAAAAAAAGCGCAAACATAATGCGTAAGAAATAAGGATTGGGTGTAATGTTATAAGTCGAAGTTATAAATTCCCATCATCATGAATTTATTAATTTGAAATTAAGGATATGTTGGAATAAAATTAATGAAATATTATAAATCTAATATAGGATATGTTGGAAATTCTGTAACAACGGAATTTTATTAAAATATTTAAAATAATAAATGAACGGAAATATGCACCTACAAAATGAAAAGTTGCATTTATCTCAAAACGTTGTGCAATATCCATTTATATACCAACGTTATATAAGCCGTAATTTAATTAAACAAATTTCTTTGTAAATATATCTGAATTTTTTAATATTTCCACCTATAAAATATGCATTTAAATACCGGTTCCACCCGTTGTTTGGACGAGTTCCATAGAGCCATTTTGCGGAATTAACCTAAAATTATCAAACTATTTTCAAAAATATTTTAATTACGAATTTTTTAACCAACTTTATTTTCTGCAACAAATTTTTAATATTAACAATGGTTGGTATCTTCTATTTAAATCCTAATATATCGAAAAAAATAACAGATTTGTGAACTGTATTCTCTTACTGCTGTGAACTATCGAATTACTAGAATGAAAAATTGTATCTACAATTTGCTTTGATGGAAAATAATTTAATTCCATGGATAGTTTTGCGAAAATCTATTGACCAATCTATATAGGTTAAAATATATAGAAAATATTAAATATCATTTAATAGTTGTTCATTGAACCATTTTCCATAACATTTATGTAATACGAAAATAGAAAATAAATTTCATCCTTTCATTATTTGATAATTATTGATAATCAATTTTTTCCCATTGAAAAGCTTTTGTTTTATGTTGTTTCGGGGTACAATTTCAATGAATGGAGAAAGCCATCAAACCATTCATGGCACCACTTAAGAGACAACATACAACACATTGGATGGTATTATGAATGTAATAAGCATACAAATCATAAGTGAATATGTAAAAGCTTTTTGTATGTTCAAATCAGTCATAAAGATATGCCTGTTAAGCTCATCAAAATATTTAATTTCCACATCAATATTTATTATTCCAATTTCAAAGGTATTCGGTTATAAGAAGATTATCATGTTGAAAGTTTTCCTAGAAAACCAGCTATTTTCAAGTAATATGTAACCGATATGGTTATAAAAGGATCAAAATGCTTAAACAATAACTTCGAAATCACTGGTATCCAACAAGTAATTTGAATACCTTTATATGTGATTTCGGTTAACTGTTTCATTTCCATATTTCAAAGAAATATTGCTACATCTTTCGTAAATGTTATCTGAGATTCCTAAATGTATATATTCCATAATTTCTATAGAAAAAGTGTAACTAGAAGGATTTACTCAAATAATTTCAAACTGTATAGATTACTGAAGGATTTGTTATTGGAAACGGAGAATTTTTGGGGTATATTAAATTTAATTGCCTGTGATTGAGATATCGATATTCATTTTATTGCAATTTCGATTGTATAAATAGCAAGCTATGCACCCGTTCCTCGATTTAGACGGTTGATACGTTCCCCGACAAATCGTGTAAATCTAAACCGGGTAGAGAGGGGTCCGAATCATGGTATTGGGTTTCTTTACAGTTTAATTATTTAAATTAATAATTGATTTCAATACGTATAAAAATCCAAGCTTTCATTGAGTTTCCAAGCTTTGGTGGTGGTTTTCATAAAGATTTCGCCAAACTCGTAAATTATGTGGAGCTTTTATCGGCATATTTTGAGTTTCGTTGCAGTAAAATTATTTGGGTGGAAAATAAAGGTGTCAATACGAATAAAATTAAGTCCCAAACTCAAAACATTCTAAGCTTTTAAGCTTTCTGGAGCTTTCGATTGAAAGTTTCATATTTCATTAAAATTTAGTTATTGGGAATAAAATTATTGGAAAATTTTAATCTTAACTCTAAGCTTTCCATGAGCTTTTAACTTTATCCGGAGCTTTTGTCAGAACATTTTTAGTTTTGTTGCAGAGAAATTATTTGAATCGAAAATAGGTGGCAATATGAATAAAATTATGTCCCAAACTCGAAACTTTCTTTGAGCTTTTAAGCTTTTATGGAGCTTTCGTATGAAAATTTCAGATTTGATTAAAATTTAATTATTCGGATAAAAATTGTAAAAATTCGAAAATCTTGTAAATTGAGTGGTGTGTAAATCGGGGAACCGGTGTGTTTGGTAAATGAACAAACATAAAGTATATAAATATTATAATCGTATATCCTCACAGGGAAAACTTTTGTTTAACTTTACAATAAATTGTAATTCTAATTGAAAATGCGAATCAAACCAATAAATAAATATAGGTCGAATGTAACCTCAGACCAATAATAAATTGGCTATATTAAATATTGAATGGTAAATAAACACTAATTACAGAAAAACCATTTTCAATATACCCTGATCCTGGTACAAGGAGGAATAATGTAATTAATGATCAAAGGTCAGGTAGAAACAAACATCTGTTGAAAAGTTTTTCCAGAAAAAAAGAAAATCAATTCCACAAGCTTTTTCCTGATAGAAAGTATTTCTGTTTGTAATATGGAAAATGGACTTGGTTTAATTTCCAATAATACAGTCGGGTAAACAATTAAATTTCCAATTTTATGGTTTAACAAGTTTTCGGTGCGATGAGAAAATAGAAAATACAATTTTCCAAGTAGTATCGGAAATACAAGAAAATAATATTGATTTCGAAATAATATTGAGAAGCATAAGGATGTGGGTGATTTTTTTTTCATCAGAAAATGAAAGGATATTCTTCTCGATTTTATTTCTGTATGTTTTTTTTCTCCTTCACCCTTGTGATAAGTACTTTTCTCTACATACAATTTCTTTTCAGAAAGTTCTTTATTAAAATGGTTTTCTTATTACCCACTTGACTTTCCCTATTGTTTTTCTTATAACTATATTTTCTTATATATTTAAAATAAAACTAATAAAGTGTTTGTCAGGATAGCCGGACAGTTTCTCTCTACTCTCAATAATTTATTTCAATTTTCTGGATTTCAACCGGTTTGTCAACTCTGTATCCTTTGTTGTCCGTAATATCATCTACTTGTTGTTTCCGTATTGAAACATTTTTTCCGACAAGTGTTACAACTTAAAATAAGGGGTATTATTTAGTGATGTGATGTTAAAGGAAACAATCGAAAGTGATTGAATCGGTTAGTCAGATAGAAACAATCCGTGTTTTCTTTACTTTGACTGGTAACAATGTGAAGAAAACTAACTCTTGTCATCTAATCTAACTGAAATTTATGTCTATTTTTTGTTTTATATTATTCTGAAATTGGCTATTTTATTAACAGATCTGCTTGTAAGATTTTAATTCTATATTTTAACGAAAATTCTGATTTTTTATTTATATTTCAATAGGCGTAGATAGAGATCCTGAAAACAATATTGAAAAGGAATTGTTTGCCTCAACTGGGAATGAAAGACCAGCCGGTCCACATAGTGCAGTGACACTGCAAATTGCTATTATTTTATTTAAAAACTTTGAACCATTTTACTAATCCTTTTATCAACATTAGATTAAATTATTAGGGGGAAATTTAAATCTCTGCATGAATTTAATCATTTAATGAATTGAATTGAATTATATTCGATATTTTGGAAGTAGGTATGTTTTCTGGGAAAGAATTAAATTTCGTGAAAGGTCATGATATCTGAGAGAAAGGAGATTTTAAAACGTAAAAAATAGCGTTCTAAACGTACAGCTTTCTTTGAGCCTAAAATGGACTGAGAAAGCTTTTAGTGAAAAATTTATAATATAAATTGAATGAATCGATTAAAAATTAGATTCCAAATTATGTAAAATTACATTATAATTTTAAGCTTTCGATGAGCATTGGAGAGTTTTGAATCTTTATTTTGGAAAAAATTGAAATTTCGTTAATTGGCCATTATCTGGATGAAAACATAGATTTCTGCACGTAATAAATTAAGTGGCATACTTGGAGCTTTCATTGCGCTTTTAATAGTTTCAATTGTAGGGAAAGCTTTCTGTAATAATTCCATATTTCATTTAAATTGTATGAATCGGATAAAAATTTGATTCAAAATTTTATAAAATGAAATGTTTTTAAGCTTTCAATGAGCTTTCAAAATTTTTTAAACTTTCGTTTTGGGAAAATATAATATTTCGTTCAAGGATCGGAATTTGGATAGATATAGATTTAAAACGTGAAAAATTATTTTTTGGAAAATGAAGCTTTCCGTGAACTTTTTAATTTTGCAGAGCTTTTGCACAAAAAGTTTAGTTCAGATATTTTTGTATTTTTCCCCAACTAATTTATAAACTTTCCGCAAATTTGGATTTTTATGGATCCGAAGAAAATTATCGAGAAATTCGGATCAAATCTTGCGATGTCCGATACCCGATATATTTAAATATCTCGGTGCGAGCTTTTATCAATTTTTTTATTTTTATTTAGAGAACGGCTTACCGGAACGAACTACCGGCTCTCTTTTTTTTTGTTCGCATTTGACATTCAAATCAAAGCTACTCACAATGTGCGGTATGCCAATTACAAGTTATGAGGGATTTTCCGAACACCAATAATTTGGGGTAGTATGGCGCAATGTCATATTCAGCGTCAATTTGACGGAAATTTAAGTGAAGTATACTAAATAATATGACATTATTTGAACATTTATATGGATGAAGGCTTTCATAAATGAAAAATTGATAAATCAAAAATATTGGAAAAATAATTAAAAAACGAAACCAAAAATAGAAAATAATGAAAAACTTAGAAAAAAAAAATGGGCGCGAAAATCGAATAAGTCTCATTCCGAGTGTGATGACTCACCATAACTCACAGCCGCAACCGTCTTAGAACATACAATGATTTGATTACACCGGGCACCGAATTATCCCTTTCTCCCCTTCAAATTTAATTAATATCGAATTAGCAAAGAAAATACTTATTGTTAGACATACTTACTTATTCTGAAAGCTTTATCATTAAGTGGAATTTTTTGTTGATTTTGATTAAAATTTTGTAAATTTTAGCTTGGATAATTAAATTTTAATTCAATTTTAATTTATTCAATGATTTAAAATCTTCTAAAGGGAGAATGATAATGATATCTAAAGTTCTACTATAATTCATATTTCCATATCATTACACATTATCCATATTTCATTCCAAAAAATTGCAGACAAATGTTACGAATTCCTTGTAAAGTTATTAATAGATGAGGAACACATTTTGATTAGTAGATTTGAAACAACGTATAAATAAAATCTAGATATGAAATTCCCTCTAACGTGTATCTTTTCTTTTATCATATTTATTATTTACATCAAATTATCATGATAAACATTCCAAATACGTGAATTTCTTATTAACTACATCAAATTTAAAATGAAATCATTTTTCTTATTAACCTTTTGCATATCTCAAAACAAGAGATTTTCTATTTTTCTGTCGTCCTTTTCTCTCGTAAATTTTCCCAAATGGATTCGAGAAAATATGGAAAGCGAAGGATTTATAACAATATTTTCTTCATGACGTGTTTCTTCATTTCTCTTCATATTTTTCATGCTGGATGATCTATATTTTCTTCTCGAAAATAAATATTTGTGCATTGTTTAAGAATGCCATTTATTCTTAAAGAGATTCGTTGCAATTTGTTATGCAAATCGTAATCGTATATGCAAATTATTTATTTTATAAAAACATAGCGTGTATATATGTATGTATATATACAAAATTGCAGAAGCAAAAAATGAATAATATTTAAAATGGAAAATTTTGAAAATATTAATATTTCATATGAGAATGTACCAATGGAAAAATTATACGAAAAGTTAATTTAAAACTCTCTTCAACTTCTACTATGTATTTACTCAATTATTAACTGAAATTTTATCATAACTATGAATATTTGTCTAGTACCAAATATTGATTTCTCATTCATATACTGAAATTAGCATTCACTTTACTTTCCTAGTTTGAAAGAAAATTCATCGGAAAACGTAATAGAGAAATTATTGTATAACAGACGATCGAATTTATTGGAAATTTTAAGGGGATTTTAAACTTATAAGTTGTAAGGGGACCTCCTAATCTGAATCTGAATCCATATTTCAAATGATTAAATTTTCTGATAAATTACCACCATTTTACTACCAGAAAAGTACAAATTTTTTTATTTTTTTTTTAAATGAACCCCCCTAAAATTAGAATTTTTGGAAAAATGTTGTGTACAAAAACTCTTTTGATGCTTATGTAGATAATCTGGCATCATTGGATTAAAAAATTATTGAGGAAATTTTTTTTTTTTGAAAAATTTTGGATAATTTGAATTGAGGATTTAGGTAGCTGTTCTTCCAATTAAATTGTTTAGGGTATTTTAAATATATATGTTGTAAGGGGATCCTCTGACTTAACGATAGTGCCGTGTCAACACGTCATAACATATTTGAATCCATATCGAAATTACCTAATTTTAAATTATCCGAAAAATCACACATAATTTTCTTCGAAATTACACATTTGTTCTATTTTTCTTAATAATCTACAACCCCCCCCCCCCCCCCGGGATTAATTTTTTAAAGCGATATTGCTTCGACAATTTACTTACTTACTGGACCCTTAAGCATAATTTTAAATAATTATTGAGCAATAGAAAATGCGGTACAGTACAGGAAAATTTTTCAAGAAAAGTCAGAAGTAAAAAAAAATCCTAATAATTTATAAAAAATTGTAATAAATAAAAAGAAACGTCTAGAAATAGTCAGCGAAAAGACAGATTAAAGTAAAAAAGTGTAGAAGGAGTCGAAAAAGCGAGAAATTTTGAGAGACATCAGGAATATCGTACAAAACCCGAAAAGATTTTCCAAAAAGTTGTAAAGTATGTAGTTGAGTAAAAGTCAGGGAAAGGTAGAAAAATTTATAAAAATTATAGGTGTCACGTTATGTCTCTAAACTCCAGCTCCTCCTTATCCAAGAGCTAAAATCAAATGTTGCTGTACAGTGGCATACGGTTAACATCTCCATAAGGGCTGCAGAAATTTTTTACAAAAAAAAGGTTGCTCAGTGCTATTTCTAGAGTGCATGCCGGATATTTTCTTCGACCGAAAAATATCTAAAAACGCACAAAATTGCTTTGACAGTTAGGTAAAAATACAAAAATTTAATATTTCGGAAAAGTTGAAATTTGTCTGAGAAAATTCGTAAAGGCTTGCGCCGAGAAATATGACTACCGGACATCGAGACATTTAATCCGGATTTCCCTATCATTTTCTTCGCTTCGAAAGAAATGTAGTGATGGCGGAAGTTTATAAATTTGTCGAGGTAAAATATAAAGATTCCAAAACTAAACTTTTCGTAAAAAAGCTCTTTAAAAATTTAAAAGCTCCCAGAAAGCTTTATTTTTCGAACCATATTTTTTACGTTTTAAAACCCTGTTTACCACGCCTATACCTATTTTACCCAAATTGCTATATGTTACACACTCAAAAAAGCTTCGTTGGTAATCACTGTTTTAAAATATACTTTCTATATTTCTCCTTTAACGAAATTTCAAATTTTCCCAAAAAAAGAAAAGAATCAAAAATCTCGAAAGCCCATTGAAGGATTAAAATTAAAGTCTCACTTTATATAATTTGGAATCGAATTTTTATACAATTCATTTAATTAAAATTAAAATTAAATTAAAACATATGATATATGGAATTTTCGCACAAAAGCTTGTCTAAACTGTTAAAAGCACAACGAAAGCTCTAAATTTCGAACTTTATTTTTTAAGGTAAAAAGTCACTTTCTGTCCAGATAACGATCGTTTAACAAATTTTCAACTTTTTCCAAAATAAAACTTTAATAATCTGAAATGCTCATTAAAAAGCTTAAAATTAAAATTTCACTTTATATATTTTGTATCCTAATTTTTATTCGATTCATTAAATTTAGATAAAATATACCATTTTCGCTAAGAGCTTCATCAGCCCATTGTAAGCTGAAAGAGAGTTTTAAGTTTCGAACTTAATTTTGAACGACCTATTTTCTATCCAGATATCGGTCTTTTCACGAATTTGCAAATTTGCTCTAAAAGAAAAAAAGAAAACTTCAAAAATCTCGAAAGCTTATTGGCATATATTGATGCAAATTTTCAGGCCGATAGATGAATTTTTCAAGGACAAGGAGGACAATGAATGCCTTCATGATAACTTACCTTCAATTCAATAAAGCTTCTGTAGAGATTTTATTTTCCACGTAGCTTTTCCAATTTCATTTAAATTTATTTATCAGGTAGATAAAATAGATTTGATAATGAATAAAATAATATTTTAATGGAAAGCTTTGGATAAGCTTTTCGAAGTTTCTTAAAGCTCTTTCCAGACAATTTTAAATTTCGATGACATTAAATTATTGGAATAGAAAATAGATTTTAAAACGAATAAATTTAAAACCGAAATGTAAAATATTTTTCCAGCATTTAACTTTCCATGGAACCTTTCAACGAAAATTTCGGATTTCAATTAAATTTAATTATTGGGAGTAAATTAAATTCCATATTGCCTAAAGTAATATTTTTATTAAATGCTTTGGATGAGCTTTTGCAACTTTCTTAAAGTTTTTCTCAGAAAGTCTTTCACTGATCTTAAATTATTAGAATGAAAACAAATTTCAAAGCGCATAAACTCTTATCCGATACGATATCTACACGTCGAAGGAATCCCCAGATAGGTGAGCCATAGGCTGCATTTCGAGACTATTTTTTTTGCAGCACCTCTCCTTCCCTCTCATAATTCAATGTAAAATTGAAAAAAAAATTAGTAAAGAGATTCAATATTTTAAATAAAATAGAATTAGGATATCGAAATCATGGATCCTTCCGAAATATTTATGCCCAATTTCAGGACTCAATCTCGAGATATGACGAAGTTTGAAATAGTTATTCTGTACTATGTAGGTCCCAATTCTCCTATATACTTATTAAAAACGGTATGCTTAATTTATTACCTATCATGCTAAGCTCATTATAGGGTATGCTTGTGGCAAAATTTCAGGCTGTTAGATTCATTTTTCAAAAATGGTCTTAAAGATTGGACGATGGTTTTATTAAAAATCGATTATTTCAAAATGAGTCTTCTTAGATTAGTTGGATAATTTAAAATTGATTTTAGGTAGTTAGCTACGAAAGATTCTTCCTACGAAAAATTATTTTTTATAGAGAGGTGGACACTCTCTTGAGATATCCTATCGGTTTTCTATTATTTATCTTATAAAATCCTAAAGATTTTTGAATTATCCCTAAAATTAGCTGATCGTAAGAAATTATATACAAGAGTCCCGAAGCTTTCTTAATGGTGCAATCGGTTAGCTTCAGACTAAAGAGATTCTAATCTTTGGAAAGTCTACTAAACGAGCTGCTAATTTGATTATCTTTAACATTTTTCTAAAAAATGTTAGGCAATTTCTAGCAATCATCTGGTTAAAGGGTCATAAAATTCATCCAAATAACAAGGCATTTAATTAATTAATAAATGCCATGGAGAATTATGAAATATTCATATGTTTATAGACCCAGAAAAGTAAGGATTCAATATGACTTATAGATGAGATTAAAATAATCCTGCAAACTAAACCCTAGAAATATATAATAGAAAATTCAAAGATCATATAATTATTTCCTAAATTCTCGATCCCAACATCCATTTATAACAAATTTATTGAAATTTACGGAACATTTTCGACCTGTGGTCATGACTATTATGAACAGACTTAAAAGCTTAGTGAATCGTATATCTATTATACAACTTTAGAAGATTACCCTGTAAAAGTACTTATAATATCCTTATGTTGTTTATTATTCCTAACAATAGCTATATAATCAATAAGAAAATTCTGATTTATAAATTGAAATTGCATTCGAAGCATCATTAAGTGACCAGAATTATATATCTCTTATGTGTCATTTTCTTTAGATAGAAAATTTTTACAGTTAAGGGATTTAAGTATATTTTCCGACCACCGATAAAGTTTTCCAATTGTGTATTTGGTAATATAATTTTAAATTTATCTACCCCACATTACGAAAGTTTTGGTAGTTTTATTTTTATTTTCATTGTAAAGAATACCATTTTGATTGAGTTCTATTGAACTATGCCTTCAGATTTTATAAGAATACTCATATAGTACTAGGAGTCTGGATGAATGAATGAATGTTGACATAATTTGATAGAGCGAATTATTTATTATTATTTTTTACATCTTTTATAAATATTTAAGACTGTTTTTATTAGAGAAAGAAAAAATAGAATAGATTATTGATAAGAGAACTTATCGCAACTAAAAGCAATACTTGTAAAGAAATATTTCCTCTAACCAACGAA
The DNA here is from genome assembly GCA_027564815.1 of Symmerus nobilis. NCBI lineage: Eukaryota > Metazoa > Arthropoda > Insecta > Diptera > Mycetophilidae > Symmerus > Symmerus nobilis. The sequence continues at coordinate 15,172 of JANTOP010000453.1, forward strand.
ACTTTTATAACCGAAAAAAAAATTATTTATATAGGAGATTATCCATCAATTCATCATCATTTCATCGATTGATATTTTTTCTGTTATTAATTATTTCATATTTTGACATTTACGGTCCGACAAAAATGGACATCAATGCCTATATTGATGGACGAAAATTAAAACCATATCGTAGGTATTAGGTGATGAAGATAATAATTTTTTTTTCTTAGTTTCGGAGCGTTTTTATTCAGTGTAAATGGCTTTCATAATATCGATATACAACTAATCGAATGATTGATGTGACAGAGATGGGTGACTAATGGATTATTAATTTTAATTTCATATTTACGCAATTCCTGTATATGGTATTAGATAGGTAACCGTAACAGTATATCCTTTGAGGAATGATATTTTTGAACAGTTGATTTAAAATTATTCAAATTTTATTTTTAGATCATCTTGTATTCATTCCACATTTTCGAGTATCTTTCATTTCCATCTTAAAAATACTTATTAATTCTACCTTGGTAAAAAGTCCTTATGTTAAGCTGGATAATATTAAATATTGATTAATGTGTAGGTTTATTTATAGTTAAAAATTATCCTAATTAAATTGGATGAAATGTTGACTTTTAACTTTTGACGAGAAAAAAAAAACATTTCGTGATTACTGTTTGTTTAATTTGAATTTTAATCAATTTAGTTCAGACAATTTAACGACATATCAGACTTTTTATATTATAATTTCGGTTTATGAAAATTTGGAAAATAGTATAAAAATTATCTAACCACTACTCAAAATGCCAAATTAAAAATATATGAGCTTTAAAGCTGACCATGAAGTGGTTTTTTAATTTTTATTTTGATCCTTTAGCATAAAAATTAAAAAAACATTTTCATAGACAAAATGATAAATATTTTGATATCCGGTGTCCCTTCCTGTGCTTTTCATGGGATTCCCATATAGCTTTAAATTTGAATATTTCATTATCCACTGGAGATTTATATCATCCAAAATTTTTATGTATATTAGGGTGTATCGAATTAGTCAAGGAATATTTTCTCATATTTGAAGGCAATTTGAACATTTCAGTCAAAAACCATTTTTTTAACCGCCATTTTCTGCCATATTTAATATTCGGCACATTTTGTGCAGTTATATTTTCGAAATGTTCAGTAGAACCTAGTGGGGTTAATGAAATACTATTGCATTCCATTCTGATATATGTTTTGTTTTTACATGGCCATCAATACACCCTAGATTATCGAGTGATTGATAGATGGAGCGCTAGATTGACTACCTAGCCTCGTTAATAATCGAAATAAGTCACCGAAACTTCCATATGGAAGCGCTTACGCTCCCTCGAGAAGTAATGGTAAGAGATGATGATTATCGATACACCCTAATGTGTATTGTGCATATGTACCGGCATTTAAATTTTCATTTTTATTTTTTTAAAGTCAAACTCTGTTAATGCAATATTTATAATACGAAAGTATGGAGTGCATACAAATTGCAAAACCATTTAAAAATATATGATCCTGAACAGGGTATCAATGAAGTTACTATTCATTGAATTTCTAGAATGGAGTAATTTAAAACAGAGATGGTGCTCTTTTCCATTTATTTTTCTATTTATAGGAAAATTTTACCAAATTGCATGAAAACGTGACATTTTGAAATTAAATATGAATCAGATAATTTCAGAAAATATAAAAATTTATGAGAACCAGAAAATAGGAAGTAACCAACATAATTTCAACATTGTGAAATATTTAGAAAAATTGGGAATATTAATTTGTCGAAGATTAATGTATCGAAATCAAATTTTCTGAATTTGACAAAATTTTCCGAAGTTAATAAAGGTTTCCAATTTTCCGATTTGATGAAATTTAACCACTTTTATTAATATTTCGATTTAAAAAAAAATTTGGGTTTTTGGAAAATTTTTTTCAATTTTCATTAAATTTTTCAAATTTCAAGAATTTTTCCAATTTTCTTGAATTTTTTAAATTGCATCATATTCGAAATTAAGCTTAAGAAGTTGGTTATTTTCGTTAGACGTTAGATACCTTTCTTCAGGTGTCTTCTCCATTTCGAGACGTTTCTATCCCTCTCGAAGAACTAATACGCCATTCGCGAACCTTTACCCATAGCATTCCCAAATTTATTTCAATTTTTATTTTATTTTAATTTAATATTTGGATATTTGGCAAGATTAAAAAAATTCAAATTTCAAAAATTTTAAAAAATCCAAAAATTTTATTAAATAACCAAAATTTGTACAAATTGGAAAATATTATTTATCATCAATATTCATAAAATATTAAGGCAATTTAAATCAATTCTGAAAGTGTGAAAATTTCAGAGATAAAATTAAATTTGATAAAGAACGATTAACGATATAAAAAATCCACATTGGTTCGCTAGAAATGTATACCACGTATCTCAAGACGAAACTCAGAATTTATATCTTCGGCTATGACTATCTACTCTAAATGGAGTTTTACAGTCCACCTTGTAGTCTCATAATTGATTGCTTTTTTTTAAATTTCAGAGTTATACAGTCATCTCATCCTGTCTGTAATACGATTATGTTGTTTGGTGTCATTATATGCTTAGTATCGGTCATATTATTGGGAATTGATGGCCGATTTGTAAATGCTGAAACTTATCCTAAGGTAATTTATTACACATTCCAACTGCGAAAAAGAAATGGTAATAAAATTGAAATTTAATTACGAAATAAAAAAAAGATATGTCAAACTAGAGCCTGGCTCCTTACAACCGGTTTTACATTAGCATACGGTGCTATGTTTAGTAAAGTGTGGCGTGTTCATAGATTTACCACCAAACATAAACAAGATCCAAAGGTAATTAAAAGAAAGAAATTTCTATTCTGGGTTTTCGCAAGAAAGAAAGGTAATCAATCATTTTTACTTTGGGGATGTTAAAGTTTCATTATTTTACAATCAAATAAACGTTATAGAGTATTAAGCACACCATTTACATATTTTCCTTTCCTTTAACTTTACTACTTTTTTTTTAGTTCATTTCCTGTTGATATTATTTTTTGATGTTTGTTCCTTTATGGTAAATTACACCGTTGAATTTATTTTTAATGGGGGAGAGACGTTAATAGTTAAAAGTAATAATTAATAAACGATCCCCAATGTCTTAATTTCTTCATAACGAAATGAAAATTATCCTTGTTGATTTTCTTTCATATTTCCATTTTCTTCCTGTCGTTTATCAATTTTTCATGTTGCATAGAAAAAAGTTGAACCATGGAAATTGTATACAATGGTATCCGGTTTGCTATCAATCGATTTAATTATATTAATAACGTGGCAATTAACCGATCCACTGCAACGACGTCTCGAACAATTTCCATTGGAGAAGCCGGTCTCATCGGATGACGATATTAGAATTCGACCCGAATTGGAACACTGTGAAAGTGAAAATAATTCAATTTGGTTAGGTAAGATGGTATCATATTATTAAATAAAAATTAAGGTCTTAAATTAATTGCTTAAATAAATAAAACGAACATTAAATAGTCTATTTAAATTTATTTCAATTTTTTTAATATTATTAGCAATAGTCCTATTTTCTAGAGAGCTTTTAAAGTTACAATGAAGCTAAAAACCTGAATAATTCTTGAATGTCAATGAAAACTCTTCCCACATTTTTTTCTCATTTAGAAAAATTGTAGGAAAATGCTCTACCTTCAAATCATACAATAAGCCAAATTGTAGTAGGTAGGTATACTTTGGAATTAATAGTAATATTTGTTGCATTTGCGTGATATGAAATTGATGTGATTGAACATAAATAATTCAGAAGGTAACCATTTACGTACCTTTGGAATATTATCTATTTATTAGCATTGTCCTTAAAAATTACGTCCTTGAAATTTAAACTTTATATCTAATTTCATATTGAAATTAAGTACATTCAATGGATAATTTTTACAATTTACTAAAGGCTATTTTAAACACGAAAAGATTGTAATCATGAATTACCCATTTATCATGAGTATTGAATGGTGTGATAGAAGGTTTCATTTTTATTTTTAATAGTTAGTCCATTACGAAAAGCAATTTCTTCTTATAAACTGCTTGATTCTCATCATAATTTTCGAAGTAAACTTTCCGATAAAGATTCCGATCAATTCAATTTAAGTTTTTGGATAAGAATCAAAAATATTTTTAATTTTAAAATTTTTCGATATCTTTTCGTAATTCGGTCCTTTAAAAAATACTTAAGGACGTATAAGGATAGATAAATATATTTTTATTTTCCCAAAGAAGGGTATCATTTTCTATTTAATATTTCCATCGAAGAAAACTTTTTATTCATAAATTTTCCCCGCAATACCAAAATGATATAATAAATTATTCATATTTCTAAATTGAAATTTCAAATTATTATAACATTTGTAACTCTTTTTTGTTATACAATATTTTCTTGAAAGCTCCACCGCCATCTTCATGCCCTATTTTCTCGGATCGCGTGTGTTTCGGTGAAAGAAACCAAATATTTTTTCCACACCGATGAATATCCATCATTAGCTTATTAATTAAAAATAAAGGGAACAGGAATAATGGGAAAAAAAGGATATGGTATAGTGGACTTTTTAATTATTCATTCAAGACTTTGCGATTTAAGATTCATTCATTCAAATTTTCTGTTCGGCTCAGAGGTTTATTTTTTGTTATACAGAAATTTTAATAGAAGAATTGAATTGGTTTAGGAATTTATTATATTTGATATTTAAATTAATTAATAATTATATTTCATTAGAAATAATACATACAATTAAAATTGTATTCCCTAACGATTATAAATTTCTTATATTTCCAACACACTGTCTGCTTCTACTAATTCCTTATTAAACAATTTAGTGTGATTTTAAGTAAGTTTTATAATTAAAGTTGTCTCAGAGGTAGGCTCACATATTTGAACATATTTCTATTGAGAATTCACCTATGTCGGTCCGTCAAAATATTATGGGATTTTCCGAATTCTGAAAACTACAAGGGATTTTTAATCACTTATATTAGTAGATTAATTATTTTTAATACACTTATATGTCATGCCATTTGAAAATACCTTAATAAATATGAACTTTAGATGAATGAAAATTGAGTTAAAGGGAATAAAATTAAAAAAAAAAGCAAAGAACAGCTGTTTTTGGTTTTTTCGATATTTTCTCATCGATTTAGTGAATTTTCGACTTCAATTTTAGCAGAAGAAAATTACTTTCTGGTCATACTTCTCTCGATGGTACCGAAACCATTAAGACGATTGACAAAGTTGATAGATAGAATTTGTAGGTAATTTAATTGCCTTTAATAAAATATCTTACTTAACCTTGTCAGTCAATTCTAACTAGAGATATGCTCGAATATGTGAGACTACCTCATTGAAAATTTCCAAGAATTTCTAAAATTTATATCACGAAATTCCATTTATAGAAATAATTTATATTGCGATTTTCATATTTAGCTGACCAAAGTTCCTAAGGAAAGTGTAATGATATCTCATTAATAAAAATTTTAAATAAAAACAAAATGGATATTTACCAGAAGATTAATTAATTTTTCAAATTTTTAAATTGTTTGTTTAATTTTTTTATAGGATTTTCATATTTAATTTTATAGAATTTAAAAAAAATTGTTATATCTCAAATTAATTAAAATTTTTGTTGTATATATATTAAAGTGTAAGTTGATTTCTTAAATTTATTTTAAATTTAATTAGAATATTTTTTATATAATTCAAGTTATTTAGATATAATTTTAAAAATTTCATTCAATTTTCCATAATAATTAATTATTTATTTTTAAAATACGTAATAATTTTAAAATAAAAATAATGTAAATCATCCATCGACTTGGAAATTGGTAAATTATTATTTAAGTTTTTATATTGTCAAGTTGTTTTTATTAAATAAATATTTATTATACAAGGAAATTGTATTTGAAATAAAATAATTATTGAATCCGATTGAAATGGGCGATTTTCTTGTAATATGTGAGAAGTTGCGTCCCCTCTTTGAATCGATTTTCCAGAATATTTCTGAATTTATCCCACTTGTCTTAAATCTTTCTTTATTTTTCGGAACGATTTATCACTGATTTTTAGAATTTTTATAAAAAATATTCTAATTGATTGATTGTAATTTCTTGACAACTTTATTTATCGCCCTGAATTTTGAATGAATATATGCATTCAATGAACTTTCGAAACTTTGATGCATTTTTTTGGGAAAATTTAAAATTGAAAGGAAAGAAAGGACCGATATCTGGATGTAAAATAGACTTTAAAACGTAAAAAATTAATTTCGAAATTTAGAAAGGTCCTACCGAAAACCTCATATTTTATCTAAATTTGGTAAATCGAATAAAAATAGATTCCCAATAAAACTTTTAATGAGCTTTCGAGATTTCTTAATCTGACTTTTCGGAAAATTTTAATTTCCGTTAAGGGTCGTTATCTGCATAGTTATAAATTTTTACACGCAATAAATTAAGTTCAAAACTTAGAGCTTTTGTTGCGCTTTTAATAGTTCGGATAAGCTTTCTGAACAAATTCCATTTTTCATTTAAATTTACTGAATCGGATAAAAATTTTATTCAAAATTATATTGTATAAAATGACGTTTTAATTTTAAGCTTTCAATGAACCTCCGTGATTTTTCAAGCTTTTTATGGGTATATTTGAAATTTCATTAAATGATCGTTATCTGGATAGAAAATGGATTTTAAAACGAAAAAAATATGGTTCAAGAAACCAAGCTTTCTGGTAGCTTTTAAGTTTCGCAAAGCTTTTGTAAGAAATGATTAGTTTTGATATTTTTCTATTCTTCCTCAACTAATTTAGAAACTTTCCTAATCATTACATTTTCTTGGATCCGAAAAAAATTATCGGGAAATCCAGATCAAATGTCGCGATGTCCGGTTTAAATTTCTCGGTGCAGGCCTTTACGAATTTTTGATTTTTCTGAAATAAATTCCAACTATTCCGAAATATAAAATTTTTGTATTTTTACTTAACTGTCAGAGCAACTTTCTGCGCTACTACATTTTTTCCAGCCGTATGATAATGGTTGTAACATTTTGTAAATCGGTCATAAAATTCTGCACAACTTATGGAGATGTTGGCCACCCCTGTTCTAACGGCTTATTGAAGATTGGAAATTTTATAAAGAAAATATTTCCCAATTTCGTTGAACTTATTTTGCCTAAGTCGCCGATGAACAGAACTAAAATATGATTTGAGGATTTTGAAAAAAAAATTTCTGAACAAGTTATAAGCTTTTCAAAATCCTTGAATTTCTTTAACAATCATGTCGTTAATTTGACCATTTTTTCAAAGTTTTGAAATTATATTTTTCTTTGTGGAAAATTGGCTAAATTTAGGTCAAAGTTTATTTCGAAATTCATGATAAGATGAACTAAATATAAATTTCAAGATTTTGAAAAAAAAAAATTCCTGACCGAGTTATGAGCCTTTAAGAAAAACATGATTTTCTTTGACAATCCATGGATTTTTTCTAAAAAAAAAAAATAAATAAATAGGTCGATTTTTCCTGCATACCTGATGAGGTGAACTAGCAGCTAATTTCAGGATTATCGAAAAAAAAAATATCTGTGCCAGTTATGAGCTTTCAAAAACAAATGATTGATTTTCTAGTTTAATTTAAGTTAATCGACGCTCTTTATACCAATATTTTGAAAGCAAAGCCAAAAAATAACCATTCGTTAGACCTTATTTAAAGTAGACGTCTATTCTACATCTTTTTTACTTCCAGTGTTTTTCCGGGAAAAATCATATTTTCTATTTTTAAATCGATGAGAATATAACTTTGGCCTCAAAATCATGTTGATTCGGAAAATTGATATAATTTAAATCAAACTATTGGATTTTCATAAATTTTTTTCGAAAGCTCAGAGAATAAGGATTTAGATTTCGGATTTCGTGGACAGTTGGCCAGAATTTATAGAAAATCTAATTGGCGTGAAGAACAACTCACGCCAATTTATACATTGCCTTTAATTGAATATCTTATTTAACCTTGTCGGTCAAATCTAATTAGAGATATGTTCGAATATGTGAGACTACCTCAATGAAAATAATTGCACAAACATTTCATATATTTATTTAATTTTGGTTAAAAAAAGCCCCCTGTGGGGCCTCCCATTATTATTTAAAGATATTTAAGGATTAGATTTTCCTGTGCAGAATTAGTTATAGAATTAACATGGATGCCAACAAAATTTCAGTTGTTTAGCTTATAGGGAAGTTCATTAAGTTCAAGTCATAACATGTTAAAGTACATCTTGTGAAAACATACCTTAAATTCAAGATTGATACCTTAAATAAATATTCAAGAATGTTATCTGAAAGATAGACTAATTTCTGAAAATCAAGGTAATTGAAACATTTAATAGAAATTACGATAATCAAAATATCCAAAAATTTCGAGAACTCCGAAATCGAACTTCGCAATTTCATTACATCTTCCTAATATTAATAAAATTTCGTATATTTTTTAACTTCTCAAATTATTACGAAATTTTCTGATTTTAAAAAAGTTTCCTAATTTTTTCATAGCTCCTTTATTTTTATAAAATATCCAGTATCCGGTATAAGTATTTGGGACTATCATAGGTTTCCAATTCTCACAAATACAATCAAAAATACATCTTTTTACTCGTCGCTCTCTCACTCGCTTATACATTTAATTAGGAAATCTCTTACGGAGATCCTTGTATCGCTGATAGTCACAAGTCGCAAGTGATAGTCACTGATGTTGATTTTTTTTTTACTAATTCCCGAGAAAAGCCAATATCCTTCTCAATTTATAACCTAAAATAACAATCATTGAAATTAAAATATTAATACTGTTCCAAATTGATAATTCAAAGTTCAATCAAGGCATAGAGTTGTCAGGAACAGACTATGAACTGTATATCGGAACTCGTTTCAGTTCATATTGGCTCTGATAGGAACAATAAAATTCAAAATGCCTCTCGGAGATATCCAAATAAAATACAAAGCTATTTCAGCCAACTCTTCTACTCTTCTTCAAGCTATTATTACGAGATACGGCGTATTTCATAGATTTAGAAATAAGTTACTCACATTTTGCATATAACAGTTTTTAATAAATTGTGTAAGAGTTTTCAAAGTTCAGAAACAAAGGCCTTATTGAGGAGAAGTTTTATGAATTGGAAATTATTTGCATAAAGTTCGAAAATTTTGTTAAAATTCTAAAATTTCTACAAAATTTAAATTTGACGGAAATCCGAAAAAAGATACTTGTCAGAAATAAGAAATAAAAAAAAGAAATCGGAACATTCAAAGAATCTGAACATTTTGAGAAATTCTGGAAATTTGATAAAAGTTGAGAAATTCTTTTTGAATTTTGAAAATTTTATAAAATCATGAATATTTGGTGGATTGAACCGAACTGAGGTTACTTTTTGAAAAATAAACTTCTGATTTTCGACAAGTTTTTGTTTTTGTTCAGTAAAAATGGAAAAATGTAAAGTTACTTCTTCAACACCTTGCATTTAAAAAGAAGAAGCAATTGAATGATATTAGTTTCTCCAACATTCAGCATTTGAATCTCTTGATGAGAATTTAGTAATTTTTTCCACATTTTAACATCTGAATGGCACACACATTTAATCAATAGGTGGCACATGTCAAAATCCCTCGAAAGCGCTCACGAACATAATGTTAAATACATTAGTTCTAATAAGTATATCTAATAAGTAGAGGCGCAGAGCACACCTTCTTTAATAGCTATATTTTCCGAACCTCATTTTTTTCAGTTCTAAATCTATTTTCTATACAAATAACGGTCCTTTAACGGAATTTCAAATTTACCCAAAATAAAACTTTAAAAATATCTAGAGCTCATTGAATGCTTTAAATTAAAATTTCATTCTCAAATAATTTCGAATACAATTTTTATCCGATTCATTTAATTTAAATGAAATTTGACATTTTCGCAAAAAGCTTTCTCAAACTGTTATACGCTTTTAGAAAGCTTTAACTATGGAACTTAATTATACAATATATCATCACTATTTTCTATCCAGATAACGGTACTTTAACAAAATTTGAAATTATCCCAAAAAAAACTCCAAAAGTACCGAAAACTCATCGAAAGTTCATTAAAAAAAGGGAGATGCTGAAGAAAATTCCCTCCTCGCCTTGAATACATATAATGTCTTTCATTTAATTTTTTTTAATACATTTAAGGGTACCGGAAAATAATCAATTATTTTTATGAAAATTTAACAAGATTTGCTTCCCACTTCCTCTCCCTAAAAACAATATTTTTTTAATATTTCACCGTTAAGTTTGAATATTTATTTTAAAATATATTAATTAAAATTAAAAATTGACTGAATAATCATGGAATTGAAATTTCTAAAGGGGACTGCAATATCTATAACTTTATCGTCGTTAAATATGTAAAAATGTCTTTTAGAAATGTGAATTTCGTGAAAGGACCGATGTCTAGATAGATAATAGATTTTAAGACGTAAAAAATTAAGTTTGAAACTTTAAGCTTTCTTTGAGCTTACAATTGGATTGAGAAAATTTCATATTTTATCTAAATTTTAATGAATCGAATAACAATTAAATTCCAAATAACATTTTAATTATAAGTTTTCAATGAGCTTTCAAGATTGTTGAAGCTTTGTTTTGGAAAAGTTGAAATTTCGTAAAACGACCGATATTTGGATAGAAAATATATTTTAAGCGTACAAAATGGAGTTCGAAAGTTAGAGCTTTCTTTGAGCTTGAGCTTGCAATGGATTGAGAAAACTTTTAGCGAACATTTCATATTTTATCTAAACTTAATGAATCGCATAAAAATTAGATTCCAAATTATATAAAATTTGATTTTAATTTTAAGCTTTCGAGATTATTAAAGCTTCATTTCGGAAAAGGTTGAAATTTTTTATAAGGTTGTTATCTACACGGACAGTAGATTTTTAAACGTAAAAAAACTAGCTTTCGTTGCGTTGCTTTTAATGGTTTCAATAACCTTTCTGCGAAAATTTCATATTTCATTTAAATTTAATGAATCGGATGAAAATTCAATTCCAAATTATATAAAAATTATATTTTTATTTTAAGCTTTCAATGAACTTTCGAGATTTTTGATGCTTAATTTTGGGAAAAGTTGAAATTTTGATAAAGGATCGTTATCTGCATGGAAAATTGATTTTTCATCGGAAAAAATTAAGTTTGAAACTTAGAACATTCCTTGTGCTTTTAATATGTAAGATAAGCTTTCTGCGAGAATTCCATACTTCATTTAAATTTAATGAATTGGATAAAAATTCGATTCCAAATTATATAAAATGACATTTTTATTTTAAGCTTTCAATGAGCTTCGAGATTTTTGAATCTTTTTTTGGGAAAATTTGAAATTTTGTAAAAGGATCTTTATCTGGATAGAAAATATATTTTAGAACGTAAACAAATTGGGCTTGGAAAATTAACCTTTCTGGGAGCTTTTCAGTTTTTGTAGAGCTTTTGTACGAAAAGTTTAGTTCTGATATTTTTGTATTTTTCCTCAACTAATTTATAAACAAACTTTCCTTAATTTGGATCGGAAGAAAATTATCGGGAAAACCGGATCAAATGTCGCGATGTCCGATATTCAAATTTCTCGAGATTATTCGAATTTTTCATTTTTCCTAATGTATAATGTTAAACCGTAATATTGGCATACCATGTCTAGTAAATATTCTGAGAAATATTTTATTTATTCGCGATTCGGTTAGTAAATATGAGCTAGACCAAGAGATGGTTGAAATTGAGTTATTTCTTAAGGTAAATTCCCGAATTTTAGCATAGAAATTCTTGACGGATGGGATACAATGGGATCCTTTACAGTGGTAGACATTTATATAAGACATTTTCGAGTAACCAAATTCTAAAGTTGAGCGGCGTAACTTGCCAAATTGATTAAGAGAAATATTAATTATTTCTAAATCTAAGTCAGAGGGAGCTTCGTTATTTCTTAATTTCAATTTCTGAAACATGATATATGTAGATAGGAGTTTGAAAATATCCAAAATCCTACCCATATACTGGCTTATACACCTCCTATAGGGATATTCAATTTAATATCAAATATTTAAGTTCTAAGTCTATAGAGTCCTTGCATCATTGACTGTTAATTTCAGTCAATTTCATGTGCAAAAGACAGGGAACACGATGTTCAGAGGCGGCTCTACTTGTCACCAACTCTGTTTTGATTTTAATAATTTTACAGCCGGACGTGAATTGAAATTAGAAATCAACTGGCAGCGTTAAAGTAAATCCCATATAAAAAAATAAAAGTAGAACAGAAAAGTGCTACAGGATATAAATTTGCTTTTAATTAATTATCGTACTAATACTCGTTCTATTTATATTATTTAGATATAAAAGTCTCTCTATAATCGGAATAAAATTTGGGATTATTTATATACATTAATTCAAATAATCCCGATAATTTTTATTCAAATGTATGAAATACGAAAAGAGTAGAAATAAACGTTTTCAATTTTCCATCGATATGGTATGAGACGATTGGCATATTATAATTATAGAAGATTTTCCCAATCATAATAATGCTCACATATCACATAGAACTTAAAATGGCAATTATTTATTTATTTTTCAGGTTTAATATACGGTTTTAAAGGGCTGATATTAGTTTTCGGATTATTCCTAGCATACGAAACTCGTTCAATTAAAGTTAAGCAAATAAACGATTCCCGATACGTTGGTATGAGTATTTATAATGTGGTTGTACTATGCTTGATAACAGCGCCCGTAGCAATGGTTATTGCATCACAGCAGGATGCGTCGTTTGCATTTATGGCATTAGCTGTGATATTTTGCTGTTTCCTCAGCATGCTATTGATATTTGTGCCAAAGGTGAGAGAGTTTTAAACTTTTTCCATTCCCGTTCCTGACTTAATACATAATATTTTCCGTTAAACACAAGGGGAAAATTCAAATAAATGATATGTGTTCAGTACAAGTTCTATTTATTATTGTTTAGAAATTTTCGGAAGACGTATACTTGTAATGGGAAAATTTAAATTAAACCTCATTTTCACGATTGTTATTAGAAATGTATTTCAATTCATTCGATTATATTAGGTAATTGAAGTGATACGGCACCCGAAAGATAAAGCAGAATCAAAGTATAATCCGGATGCAGGTGTATCGAAGGAAGAAGAAGAACGATATCAAAAGATGGTTAGTGAAAATGAAGAATTGCAAAGATTAATAGTACAAGTAAGTATAAGAAACAGATGAGATTAATCAAAAAATTTCTTTAACAAATTCATCGATATTACTTTTAGAAAGATGAAAAAATACGGTTATTGCGTCAACGGTTAGTTGACCGTGATTCAGCCAAAGGTAACTCAGGACAACCAAATGCCGATGCTCAACAAACAATGATCGTACCGACAACATTATCAATTGTAGCCCAAGGTAAAGATCCACTAATTATTGTCCAACCGGATCCGTTAACAAATTCTGATTTTGATAGTGCCATTGGTGGTGGTCCATCAATTTATACACGATCGTCACGGGCAAGTCAATCAGATTTTGAATTTTCTGAAAGTTATTTGTAATTTTATATATTTTTCTTGCATTACTCTTTTCTTTTAATATTCAAATTTTCCCTTTTAAATTTTAAATGGATTTTATATGAAAAATGAATTGAATGAATATTTTTTGTAAATAATTCGGAAGTGAAACGAATGAAAAACTAAGCTACGAAATACTGCCCCATTAATAGAAATCTGAAAGTAAGAATAATTAAGGATAGCATAGAATTTGTATAGAATCTTTAGATGGTTAGGATGGTAATTAAAGCAAATCTAGGAATAGGTTGATGGTATTTTTTATAGCATAAAATCCTAAACTCTGCTGGTCAGATATAATTAAGTAAATCGTTCACAGTTTCAACTGTTTGCTTCTTTAAAATTTATTTGCTCGATTTTTCTTAAATTTTACTTAACTTTCCTCAAAATTCAATATTTCAAAAATTATGAATTATATTCAATCTAAATCGATTATTTTTGTTAATATTTTTTCAAATTATTCAGATTTAATTTAATTCAGGAATAGGACTAAGGAGTAGTGAATATAAATAGTGATAGTGTTTTGACTAATATATGCTAGGCTAAAAGGACCTTATCTGATCAAAAGTATAGTACAAGTATGTATTTTATCTCTTATCCCACAATTCCATGATTTCTTAATTTAAATTAAACAAATAACTTTCACAAACATCTAACTCACAACATATTTTTATTATTCAAAAATCAAAAAATTTTCAAATGTATAAATTATATGTAAAATTTATTTTCTAATTGGATGTAATATATTTCCTAATCAAACCGACACGAGTTATTTAATTTCTTCCTTCATTTTGCTCTCTTAAAATAAAAATTATCCTACTTAATTATTTTATCACCGAATTTTTAAATTTCCCATTTCAAAAAAATGTTTAACTTTTCAAAATTAATCGGGAAATACATTATAATAATAGAATTTCCCTAGAAATATTTTTATAAAAATAAAAATAATTTTTTTTCCATCAATTTTCATGCCAATTTTTTGAAAAATAAAAAGTAAAATATTTTCTTTTGCAGATTCTCACGCAGAGCACACATGAAATTTAAGTCAATTGTAACGGTGATAGAATTTTGAGCAAATTATTACACTGAAATTTTTTTATACCGTGACGTTATTTAGGTAGCTAACAATTATTATAATAGTATATTCAATTTATATTTAATTAAATGAATATTAATTTCAAAAAACAATGTCGATTAATTAGTTATCTATTTAACAGAAATAAAATATGTTTTAGATTAACTTTAAATTATATTTACCGTTTCTAATTTAAATTGATTATTAAATGAAATTATTTTAATAAAATCTATAAATTGAAAATACTAAAAATAGCTTTTTGATATTGTTGCCTTTAGACTAAATATTAATTATATTATATTTAATTACGTAAAAATTATAGAATTTATAAATAAAAAATTATAACTTAATAAAATGTAATTAAATAAATAATAATTAAAGTGTCGGTTGGATTAGGATTAGGTAAATAATTTTTTTTTTATAATATATAAAATTATATCTTAGTTTTAAGATAAATTAACCTAGTTAATAATTAATTGATAAATTAGCCAATAACTAAATCTAAAATGCAACTTATAAATTTAAGAGGATTTTTTATTTGTTTTATTTCCATTTGAAGGGTAAAAGTAATATAAACCGGCACTTATAAATAAATTAATTAATAAATTTATTTTATTTTAATATATGATTTTTTTTTATTTTCCTTCCGTTCAAAATAATATAATTTTTAGTTGAAAATGAATAATGAGAATTTGGAGGCAAAAACAGTCAGGTCTAATTTCTAGGCAAGAATGTCAAATTTCGACTAGTTTTTGTTTCAGTTAGTTTTACCTGAAGTTTCCTAGGAATTTTGAAGAGTAACTTGCTCATGTTAAATTTACTAACATGTCCCGTATCGGTGTCTTTTATGAAACTTCACGGAATATTTTCAGCGATTTAAATGAAATTAAGGCGGGCAGGAATTGGTCATAATTAAATAGCTGAGCCTTCAATTAAATCCGTAGTAGTGTCTAATTAATCAGAAAATCGGAATTTCTCACCTACACACCTTGTAAAAATTATCTAAAATATTCATAAAATTGTTAATGGATTAAATAGGAAAGAGTGGATGTGAAGACCCAAGACCGTACACAAGTCTTCTGATTAATTTGATACTACTTGCCGGTGATTTAATCGGACACTCCATTTATGAGTTACATCTACTTTTGCATGATAAGACAGCAGATGGTCGGTGTGGAAAAGTCATTTGTTGCCCGCTGATTATCTAATATTTGCAATTTATTTTTATTTTAAGCCTCTAGTTCAGGGATGTGCAGTCTAATTTGCAGAAGGCGCAGAGCACACCTGAAATATCAACAAAATCATAACCAATTTGAATTGCTGCAAAATGCTAACACAAATTAATTTATTTAAATAACTTTGATCCATTTTACTAATTTTTGTGTTGAATTATAAGAGAAAGTAGAGTTGCTACAAAAAAAGTCTCGAAATCTGGCCTATGGTCCACCTATCTAGGGATTCTTCTGATCAGTGAAAGATATGTGGTACTTGAAGTCTTGTTTTCGATGATCTATCTATGATTTCCATCGACGTATCGTATCGAATAAGAGGTTTTACGCTTTGAAATTTATTTTCCATCCTAATAGTTTAATCAGTGAAATTGAAGATTTTCTGAAAAAGCTTTAAGGAAGTTACCAAACCTAATCAAGACCTTATAATTAAAATATTATTTCAGACAGTATGGAATCTAATTTTTCTCCCAATAATAAAATTTGAATGATATCCGTCATAGGAATTTACAATTGTCTGAAACGAGCTTTAAGAAACTTCCATAAGCTTATCCAAAGCTTTTAATAAAAATATTATTATATTCATTATCAAATTTATTTTATATTCCGATCAGAAATGAAATCGGAAACTTTCGTTAAAAAGCTTTGTGGAAAATTAAAATCGCTAAAAAAGCTTTCACGATTTTTTATGGGAAAATTTGTAATTTCTTTTAAGGACCGATATCTGAATAGAAAGTAGATTTTAAAACGTAAAAAATTAATTATCGAAAATTAGAGCTTTGCTATGAGCTAAGAAATTATTCCGAAAGACTTTAGCGAAAATGTCATATTTTATCTAAATTTAATGAATCGATTTAAAATTCGATTCCAAATAATATAAAATGACATTTTGATTTTAAGCTTTCAATGAGCTTTATAGATTTTTAAAGCTTAATTTTGGAAAAAAATGTTAAATTTTATTGGAAGATCGTTAAACTGATAGAAAATAGATTTTTATTCGTAAAAAATTAAGTTCGAAACTTAGATCTTTCGTCGCGCTTTTAATCCTTTGGATGAGCTTTCTGCAAAAATTCCATATTTCATTTAAATTTAATGAACGGGATAAAAATTCGATTCCAAATAATATAAGACACATTTTAATTTCTAGCTTTCAGTGTGTTTTTTGAAACTTTTTTTGTGGGAAAATTTGAAATTTCGTTAAAGAATCGTGATTTGAATTGATATATATTAAAACGTAAATAATATGGTTTGGAAAAAAAAGCTTGTGGGAGCTTTCTAGTTTTTGCCGAGCTTTTATACGAAAAGTTTAGTTTTGATATTTTTGTATTTTCTCTAAACTTATTTATAAACTCTCGGCAGTGATCAAAATTATCGGAAAATCCGTATAAAATGTCGTCCGATATTCAAATTTCTCGGTGCGAGTCTTTACAAATTTTTTATTTCTCTTCGATAAATTTCAACTCTCATATTAGCACTGAGTAATGTTCTCTTGAATGAAGCAGACGCATATGATAAAGGCTGTAACATTTTGTTAAGGAGTCATCAGGGCCGTGGAGAGGAAATTCGGGCCCGGGACTGAACACTTACGGGCCCATATACAAGACATAAAAGATTAAAGATATAGTAGAATATGATCCGATATAAATAACATGCTAATTTCTTAAGTGGGAGCATTTATGAATTTTCGACTTTTCTAAATAATTTAATAATTTATTAAATTAGAAGAAGTCGACTATGATACACAGCTGTAAAATGTACATCCTCTTTTTTTATCAGAAAAATTTCCTAATATTTAAGCAGAGAAATATGACAATTTCCGGGCCCCTTTGGAAACCCGGGCCCAGGGGGTTCCCCCCTTTCCCACCCCCTCTCGGCGGCCCTGGGAGTCATACAATTCTGCACCCCTTATAGAAATGTTGACTGCCCGCCATTGCTCTAGTTGGAGTTGAATCCAATATTTTTTATGGCATATCTTGGTTGAGTACATATATGATTACTTTCATTGGGATTTTATTTTTATAATGTGAACATTGGTTAAGGTATTTTTATGGGATATTTCTCCTTAAACTCCATTTTTAAAAAAATTTTTCATCTATGTTCTTAATTTATGTTGGTAATTAATTAATTATTATCAATGATTTTATTTGTCGGAAATTCTAATTCTGTTTTTACACATAGATACATACCTGCAGTATACGTGTAAAAGAAATCTTGTAAAAAAGACGTATTTTTTGAATAAAGGAAGATTGGTTCAAAAAATTTAGTAAAAATAATTTTTAAAAAATATATACTTACAAATTTTCATTTTACGATTATTAATTTTTTCTATAATTCAAAATATGTGTTTATTTTGAAAATATTGCCTCTTGCAGGGTTCAAATGCACAATAGTTTTTGATTTCAAATTTGTCTCAAAATTATCTTTGCCAGAAATAAAATTCTCCTTTAGAATTCAGATATTAAAAAAATTATTAGAAGTTGCCGCTCGTATTAAATCAAATTAACTCGAGTAAAAAGGTAATAAAATATTTACAATTCGTGTTTAATCAAATTTCGTTCAAAAACAGAATTAGGTGAATTGTATATTCTAAGACATAACATTCATTTCTTAATCGGAAAAAAAATTGTTTATGGGAAATTTTATGTTAAAATTTTTCTCGGGGTTATTTATTTACGGAATTTTCAGCTTTTTCAGAAGTTATTTTATGAAATTATATTATGGGATATTTTTCAAAAACATTCTTTTTTTAGAAATTCAAATTTTGCGAAGAAATGGGATATTTTTATTTAACGAATATTTTTTTCTTTGGTAAGTATTATTTTATTTTTCCAATCCTTTGAATGGCAGTTTACATGGGAAATAATTTTCCGGACATGTCGGGGCATTAAGAAAATTAATATGAACGTTTTTAATGGGATATTTTTCCACAGCCAAAATTACTCAGAATTATTTGAGAAATATGTCCATTTTGTCCATATGTCCAACATGTTCCTTCATGCTACATAAGGGAATAATTCTGTAGGATTTCTTGTAGTTATCTGAAAATTTCCCAAAGAATTTAATTACTAATTTATTGAATTAATTTCCAAGAAAACTTTTACTTCAAATTTTATTATTTAATTAATTTTATATTATTATTTCATACTGAAATATTTCGCAACTTAAAAATTAGGTAATATAATTATAATTAATATATAATTTATATACAACAACGACTGAGTAATATTAATTAATTAATTATAAAGTAAGACATAAACCCAAAACACACTAAATAAATTAAATAAAAATAATATTTAAAAATAGTTTTGTTATACGAATAATAAAAATATAGCAAATCTTATTTAATTATTATAAATAAATATAATTAGTAAATTAAAGAAATTGTATTTGTGTTGTTAATGTTTTCCTCGAATTTTTTAATATATAAATAATTTAATAAAAAAAATTATATCAATCATTATGTTTATTGTAAATATATAAAATACGAAAGGAATAAAGCACAAACATTTGTAATATAAATTCAATTATGAATCTAATTAATTTTATTAATTATTGTATTTAATAAAAGACTATTGTATAATAAAATTATAACGCTATGCTCACTGGAATTAAATTGAAAATTAGAGAAATTGATCGAAATTAAAAATTTCAAGTAAAATTTTTACGATTAATAATAATGTAGATAATATAATTAAATATTAATTGATATTAAACGAAATTATAGTAATTGTTTTTTAGTGAAAGAAATTAATGAAATTAAGTAAATTATATCTGTTAGAAGTTTGTGTGAATTGTGGTTATTTAACATAAAAACAAATAATGAAATTTATTATAAAAAAAAACAATTAAAAATCAGAGAAATTTATTATTAAATTAATGTGAATATTATATCATTACAGAAGCAAAATTTTTTTAAAAATTACTTTTAACTTTCCTTCTAAACTTAATTTAATAATTAATTAAACAAATATTATAAGAACCTAAAAAAATGACTGATTTGCACTATAAATCTCAAGTAAAAATTATATTTATAATAAAATTATTTACTAAATTGATAAATGTACATAATTAATTATATAAAATATATATTATCGATTTAAGACTACGCAGTAAATAATACTTTTATTAATGGAATAATATATTAGGAATTCTTTGAAAGAAGTAAATATTAATTAGGTAAAAATTAGATAATTAACGTGAATTTTATTTAACAAATTAAATGGAATTTAAATGAGTGTGATTTTTTGATTGATTTTTTAATAGAAATATTAACTAAAAATTATAAAAAGAAATATACCAACAAAATTATTATCACATAAGTTATTTATAAACATAATAATATTATATTGAAAACACTATTAATTAATTAAATTGATATAAATTAATTAGAATATAATTTATTAATATAGTAAATTGTTATTGTAAATTTATAAAATTATTACTAAAGAGAAAACAAAATTAATAAAAATAATGAATTTATTTAAATTTTCTTTCTGTGTTTTATTTATCTGGAATTAAATTTATTGCATAGAAGTTATGAGGTATAAAATATGACATTAGAAGGTTGTGACGATGAAATCCCTGAATATCCTCCATTAATTACCACGAGAAATTTATTCAAATATAAACCTCATAAATAAAAGCTTTATGAGTTGATAGCGAGGATATCAAGTCCCATCAGGCCTATAATTTTTAGCTATAAAACAGAAATATATTTTCTGAAAAGCTTTTCTAATCTGTGTTTTCACAACGATAACGAAAATTTCCCCTACTGAAAATTATATATTGTGCATTAAATATGTGGATGTGGAAATGGGTGGAGTGATTCTATGTAAAATAAAATTCCAAATTCCGCCAAAAAAGTAGGTTAAAAAAAATTTCTTTTCAGTTTACAAAATATTTTAATTTTAGGGGAATCTATTTTCAATTCCAAAACTGGCCAACTTAAAAATATGGGTTTCGGCCAAATTTTTTGTTGTATTCTTTTCTATATTAAATTTGGCCGTTGTTATTATGTGGTAGTTTTATTGGAAAAACTTTAATACCAGTTTAGAAATTGCAGATAAATTCCCTTAAAATTGAAGTATTTTGAGAAAACAGACATTTCTTGAGCCTATTTTTATTGGAGGATTCACGATTTTTGAGATATTTTGAAAAAATTATACTTTATGTATTTTTTAAATTCTTGATATGTATTAAAAAGCTGCATAATTTTGCTATAAATTTCAGTTTACTTCAATATTCCAGCTCTTATCGTTGAGTAGTAATAGGTTTCTGGAAAATATCTCACATAGATGGGGCAGAGAGAGTTATATCGATCTGGTACAAGAGGAAGATGAATTTTAAGAAAAACGTAATGTACTACATCAGTGATCATAACACATCAACGTACCATAAAAATGCTATTCTGATTAAAAAAAACACAATAAAATTTGTTCATATATCATCACTCCACTCTATTGTACAATAAGATAATATTGAATTACAGTCATCCCATCTTAAGCGCCCAAAAAGATGTTAGTACGTTAGTAAAATCTGTAAAAGTTAAAAACAGGGAAGATAGTATTGAAATTTTATGATAAATTATGATAGATTAGAATTTCTATAGTCTGTAGCAAACTGAAAACACCATTAGAACAGCTTCTGGACTCTTTTATATCAAATAAGCATAAAAATTCTTACGGTCGGCTAATTTTAAAATTGGCTAATTTGTGATCTGCTAATTTTAAAATTTCCACCATTCTCTTAAAAATCATTTAACGTAGGAAATCTTAAATGAAACTTTTGTAGCTAACTGTCTAGAATCAAATTTAAATCCCCTAATCCCCTAATCCTCTATCAAAGAATGTCTATTTTGATATAATCGATTTTAAACAAAAACATCGTCCTTTTTAAGGGCCGTTGTTCAAAAATCAACCTGCAATTTTGTCACAGACGTATCTTAAAAAAGCCTAAAATGATCGGTAATGAATGATGACCGTTTCTGGTAAACATATAGTAGAATTGGGACGTAGAACACAATAAATATTTTAAACTTCGTCATATTTCGAGGTAGAGTCTTGAAATTAGGAGGAGGGGGAGTTCAGAGAGATACCTATGTCTGATAGAAACATAACATGACAGCTACAATTTTTATACATTTTTCTAATGTTACATGAATCAACTAGCAGTTTATACGAAAATTTGTCGGATTATAGATTATTTGAAATAACATAGTAAATGTTAATGTAAATGTTACAGGAGATAATTTGAACCCTTATTAAATTTAATAACAAACAACTTTGATAACAATA
>JANTOP010000454.1:0-19275 GCA_027564815.1 Symmerus nobilis
GTAGACAAAATAATTCAGCTTTGAAATTGTAGCAAATTTTGCCTCTTATCGCATCTTTATTAAAATTCATCTTTTTGTAAAACACAAAAGCATTAAATGCTTATAAAAACTGAATGAAAAATGTTTTTTTGAAGCGGTAAAGTACGTTTGACTGGAAAAACGTCAAATTTTACGAAAACTCAGAAGTTGGTTTCGAAATATTTTTACAATGTTGCAAGGCTCAAAACTTTCAGTGTTACCTATGTATTAGAATTGCGCACTTTGTGATGCATGCATACAATTTTTACCATGGTTGGTACATGGTTATATGAAAATAATTTTAAGATATTGGGGCACTTTATATTGCGCATTTGGGAGCTATTTTAAATTCTGTACATTTTTTTTTCATTTTCATCACAAAGTGCACAATTTTTTTTACTATGCTGCGCCACTATAGTGCTTGTTTTAACATTTAATTTTTTGAATTCCATAAATTGTTATCATAAGATTTAGTAGGGCATGATAGATTTTTATTCTCTTCTGGCTCATGCTTTTTGAAATTTCAGTTTATTTTTATATTTCTAACTCTAATTTACACTTAAATTTCAACTTATATATATTTAAACTTTTGAACTTTCGATTTTAATAATTCATCTCTAATATATTATAATTTCCCACTCTCTATATGTTGCATTATTTCATATTATTATCGATAAATCGTTTAAATTAGAAACTTTTTTATTGGGATATATTTACGTGGTATAGACTACTAATTAAGATAAAAAGAAATACAGCCAAACAGATTTACCCTACTAATGAAAGGCTATTTGAAATAGCCAATGGCCAATCTCAGAATATAGTATACCCATCGAGAATACAGAATTAATTATTAAATGGAATGTCCATTATGCTTCGTGCACAACGTTACATCCTATATACCAAATACTTTTGTGTAGTATTTATATGTTCTTAACTGTACGTGGTTAACACTTTAGCCAGGCAATGAATGGATTTGCTGATTTTTTTAGCAAATAAATTCATAATTACCTTAGCTACCTAGAATTTTTTAGATGATTAAAGTCAAGAAAAGTTGATATTCCCCATCCGATAAGAATTCCTTAAGAAAAAACCAATTTATTTTATTTATAGAATGCAATACGTACAAATTTGTCGTTGCATAAATGTTTTGTGCGGTACGAGGATGATTTTGGATCGTTTTGGATGGTTGACGATAATGAATTTGTGAAAAGGCGTCACCTATCGAGGGGTCGACCACGCAAATATGATCCATCACCGCCACCACTGAACAACGGTAACAATAGTAATGGTACATCGACAGTGGCACCAATAAATGGTGGTGACGGTGATGGACGATTAATGGGTAATGGCGCGAGCTGTAGTGGTGGTAGTGGTACTAGTCAAATTGATGATGATGCACCATATCGACAGTACGTGATGAACGGTAATCGATACGATACAGATCAAGTCGGAACGATGACGGCTACAAATGGTGCCTACTATTCTACTACATTTTCAACAACTATTTCTACTTCTACTGCTACCACTTCCGTTTCTACTACCACTTCCTCTTCTACTACAAACACTGATGTTACTACTACTACTACTACTACTACTACTTCTGCTCCGGCAATACCACAGTAAGCACATATTTTTGGTAACTTTTTTCTTTTTTAGTTTCTCGAAACTAAAAAATAGAAAAACCAAATTAAATTGAACAGAAAATATGAGCTTAAATTGATTTTTATTCTGTTTTTATTTATATTTTTTTATTTTACAACCCCTGTCCCCCTATACCTTCTCCGAATACCGCAAAACAGCTTCTAAATGATCAATTTATCAGGTCATTCCTATATACGCTACTGTCTGGTTATGATTGTTAAAACAAAAGGCTATCGAACCCTATTTCGATTGCTTTATGACGTACTTTTGACATTTGACTTCTTTCATATATCGCGCTACTCAATAGATCCAACATATTTGGCAGGGGATTGTTTTGTTAGTATAATTATCATTAATTTCGTTCAGTGGCGAAGCGAGTTTATATAATTTTATGTTAGTTTAGGAACAGCTTCTTCCAAGCTTAAATAAGATTCAATAATTACGTCGACTTTGCATGTTAAACAAATACAATTATTATTTATTTTAAATTGCTATACATCCCGCTTTCATTCTCTATGATTTGCTATATTCGGCTTGAAAGACCAATTGGTTTTTCTTTAGATGAAGTCCGCTTTTTTGCTTGCCTAATATCTAATTATTTAAAATTCATAGAATTAATTATTTTTACCTCCCAATTTGTAACTAATGTATTCCATTATTTATATTCATAATTCGGGGAAAACCCCCAATTTGTTCGAATAATTTTTCAAAATATTTTCTTGATACTAAATATTAAACAATTTATTTTATTAAATAATCTGCATGTTCGTTTCTAACAGTTCTAATATTTGAAATAATTGAAAAAACTTTATAATTTATATTTTACCAATTTTTTTAATGAGGAATATTTCTCGTACAGAACATTACCATCAATACAAAATTCATTGCAGTCGTATAGTACAGACGGGGCCATTATTCATCCAAATTTACAGGTAAATATTGACGATATCTTTCGACGACATTTAAAAAATATATTTCAAAAAAAGAATTTTTGGCCTTGCGCCCCAAATTTATTTGGCGATGATACCGCTTCCAAAATACTTAGACACCCACATTATTCGACCATCCAAATGGAGGCCGGTTCTGATCCGGTCATGTATAATCAATATAACGATGAACCTGCAAATCTAATTAAACGTGAACGTGTAGCGGATGACCGGCCGGTATATTCTAGTAATTATGATCGCAGGACGACACGTTGTCCAAGACAGCGACGAATTGAAAGGTACATTGATGACGGTTACTGTGATGATGATGCGAATAATAATCAAATGGAAAGGTTTTGTGCCGGTAAGGAGAGTAATGACAGGCGGAATGCTATTGGGCCAGAGGATCTAACGATATCTTTAGGATAATATGATTAACATTAAATCTGTTTTCATGTAAATAATTTTGTGTGCCAATAACTGGATACATTTTTATGTTTCATAAATAAATTTATTTATTTTTCTCTCTCCGCAATATTATTAATAATTGATCTGGTCGGTCTAGAAGTATGATTTTAATGAAATGGTAGGATTGGTTGGCTTGTCGGATAGACACTTATTATTCAATTGCCATTTACATTTTAACCTTAATGTTTATCAAATTCAAACGTGGTTCCAAGAACATTTTAAATAATGAAGCAATTACAAATTGCTTACGAAGTTAATGATATTTAATTAAATTATATTATATCAAATTATAATAAAGAAAGGAAGATATCTGTATTAAGGGTAACATTTCATATCAAAAAAGATAAATTCAATAATTAATTAATTAATAAACAATAAATAAAAATAAAACTTAGTAATTAAAATAAAAATATATATTTAAATATTAGTTAGTAATATTAATCTCCTTTACAACAACTAGCAACTACCGATGATAAAAATCTATTTTATGTAATCGACTTAAAAGAGGATAACAATTATTTTAGTTTAAAGATAAAATCGGTAAAAATGATAAACGAATTTATTTTCAGTAAAATTGAAAAGAAAAAAATTATGTAAATAAAAATTAATGAATAATTAATTGAGAAAATATACGATATGAGGAAGTATAACTAATTAACTGTCATTTAAAAATTAATTATTTAAAATAATTTCAATCATTACCATAATACCATTTCAAAAAACAAAATATCTATAATATACACAATATATACAATTTATTTAATAGAAAAACCGGATCAACTGGTTTTAAACCGAAAGATTCCCCCGTTTAAATAAATATTAAACCCAAATGTCCCCGGAAAAACTTAATAAAATTAATTAAATGAAAATAATTTACAAATCTTATTTTTTTGGCATTTGGAAAATTACCTGGAGGAATTAGATTTGTCCATTTCTGACCTTACTAACGTATATTTTTTAATTTGTAGCATGGCGTTTCGGGTAAATAATCAAAATGAAAACTGATTGGATAGCGGACAAAAATATATGCAAGGAAAATTATATTTCTGTTCGCTAGTTATTTGAAAAATTGAATGCTCCAGTTGTGGTACCGCAGGAACATTTTGGTTTCTATTAGAACACTATTCCTTCCTATAGTGGCGTTTCTTAGTAGCGGTAGCACTAAGAACTATACTAGTGATGGGGAACAATTTTTTTTCCTCACGCGCAAGCAAAATCGATTCGCAGCAATAGAGATCATTTTCAGGTAGCTCTCAAAATTGCCTATAAAAAACATTGATATCTTTTTTCCGAGTAATTAGCGGTTAGCAAGATCCTATAGATTTAATCTGGGGGGTTGTAAACCTCGCATAAATTAAATTGTTTTCGATTACCCCTAATGCGCATACGACACATTTTACATGCACGGTACACGGTAAGGTCGGCAAATTTGTTCAAGCCTAGGGCGCCCACTGTGGTAAATCCGCCTCTGATAGTAGCGGAATTATAGTGCGGTGAGAACGTGCAATATCAACACTATAAATGCAGTACTATACTATCCTTTAGTGCCGTATTTGTAGTGCTGATAAAGTATGTCCTCGCCGCACTATAATTGCACCACTTTAGTGCCGTTTTTATAACAGTGTGGCCCACTATAAATTTATGGTGATGGTGCCGTGTTACAGTGACCTTATTAGTGCCAATTTTTTAGATTTGCGTGCCGTCGCCACTAAGAGTTGTTGCTCGGGTATTCCAGTTGAGATGTAGAATCCAGGATGTAGGAGATGTAGGATCCAGATATAGATTCCAGGGGAATGTAGAATTACGTTTGAGATATCGTTGAAATATAAAAACAAGCCTTTCTGATTAAATCCGTGATACCTTTAGCGATTTTTTGGACCCTAAATTATGGCTATTCTATCATGACCATGCTCGATATTGTAGATGTACGCGAAGTAATATTTAGAAGCACGTGTATTACTTATATAGAGAAAATATATAAACCGAATGATGCGTGCATTGAATATTTAACTATAAAAAAGTTATGTAGAAGAGAGATCCAACCCCAATCAGATGATTAAAAAATGTCTAATAGTAACCTCCACATCCCCAAAAGTATAACCCAGCAGCCAACTTCATCAATATCATAAGACTATTGAATCATTCAAATTTTTCCCTTTTTCTTTTCATTTTCCTTGTACCTTTCTCTCTATAGCTCCTTAACATTTGACAATAAATTTGTTCCAATTCAACAATTTCCAACAACGGAAAAACTTCGGGTGGCGCTAAATGGGGTTTCCAAGGTGGGGTGTACCAAGCAATTGAAATGGGTTGGAGTTGGGATGTTAGTGTTAAGAAAACCTTAAATATTAACTTCAAGACCTTAACACTGTCGCCCCCCCCCCCCAAATTTGAAAAATATGAAAAATATGTGTCTCCAGATGTGGAAACCAACAACAATGACACTACCGAATTAGTCGCAAGGGGGTGGCCATAATACCGGTTTGATTTGAACTTGGATCTATCTCCACTCTCACGAATCCACATCCTCCATGAAATAAATATTTGTTTAAGAGGTTTGGGACTATTCTGGTTTGGGGTTGGGACACATCTATACGATATCCGACAGATCATAGATTGAAATATAAAAGAATACAAATAAAATATATAAATGTAAAAAATTACCGTCCCACCTATTATTGATCTTTGAGGTTGGAATAGATGGGTTCTGTATCCCGCATTTCATTATCACGTGTATGAATATAGGGAAATCCCCGAACATAAGGGATATGATAGAAGGGGAAATTTATAACAAAAAAAAGTTGGAAGCAAACAAATCAACTTTTTTCTTTCGATTTTTTAAATAATATTGAGCGATGAGTGGGATTTGTGGGGCGAAATTAATGTGGAATGGATGAAAAAGCGAGTACATATTATTTACCGAATAAAATATTCGGATTGACATTTTTACACATGATGTGATTTTATTTTACATTTCTTGAAAAGATGTGTGAACAGAGCAGGGAACTACCCGCATTTGCCTATAGATTTAATGGGAGATGTACTTAAAACAATATCTAGAATCTCAGCCCTTTTAGATGAATTAAGAAAGAATACTAGATTTGTTGGTTTTAAAGCTCATTTTGTATCAAATCCCTTAGATATCGGTGTAGTAGAAAGTAGAGCATTGAATTAAAATTCTACAGTCCTTCTTGCTTCACCGTTTCGAAGGGTCTGATTTTCACAAATTTAGGGTGATATAAAATAAGTATTGGTTTGGGTGATTGGGTAATTAGAAAGCTCGAAACATTTCTTTCTAAACAACCGATATTTAATATTCGAAAATCTCCTAAACATTCAAGAGACTCGATAATCTCTATATCTTTCCGTTCATTTAAATGGACTTTGCGCATCAATGGGTCCCCGGATGGGATAAAAACGTTGGGTGGTATATAGAGATTTAATATGAGGCCGTTATTCTTTTTATTCAACCTGTTTATTTTGAGATAATATATTTTAAATAACAAGAAATATGCGGGTCTGATCCTTAAGGATTTGTCTCTGGTTTAAATTGATATATAATCCAAAAAATACCCCAACCTTATCTATACCCAATGAAAACTAACCCAGTAAATTCTATCTATAAGGGTGGTTGATACTCCCATATAAACTATAGATTGGGAAATGGTATATTTCCCTATTATGGAATCCCCCGAATTATTCCATTTTCATGGTCCGGATTCAGATGATTAACACGATATCGTGCAGGATAATATATGCTGCTAGGTGCATGTATATTAAAAAGATATGTGAAACAGTTTAGTTATGGGTTTGGGCTATGGGACGAGCTTTAGGTTTTTCAACCCATATCAGCTCAATTGTAAACTGACTGTAAATGATTTAATTATTATTGTATTATATATGTAATATCAGCTGAAATAAATTATTATAATAACCAGACGAGAGAAAAAAATGCTTTTTTATCTTGTGATATTTTCCTGAATATTTTTAAATTCGTCTCATCGCCCATTCTGAATTATACTTTGCTAACTAATGGAACAATTCTTAAGTCCTAAATGGTCCCTTTACCACTCTATATATGATACGCATGATATATGATTATGGACTGTATCCTAACCTTACCCAAACCCAACGTATTTATTCCCTATGGGTTTTTGGTATTTTGGTAAAGTAAATAAAATTTATTTTAATTTTAATGTGATGATGATTATGTATGTTTTATAGTTTGGTGTATCCCCTTTGCAATTCCTAGAGTCGGACCGTGCAGATGGGATTGGTGTCGACTTAAAATTCTGGTAATAGATAATTGTCTAGTTCTGTTTGTATTTACATTATTACCGGCAATGCCTCCCCGAAATGGGTATACGAAATTGAAAATCGTATATATGGAGAGTCTTATCGCCCTTGTGAGACGTGGATACATGTGGTTTTTCTCTCCATATCAACAACCCTATTAGAAAAATCAAATTTAACAATGAAATAAAAACCACAGCAGCTTATTATTGGGGGATTTGAAAATCATGGTCAGACTTTTGATACATCCGTTTAATCGGATACCTTTTTTTAAGTGAAAAATTCCCTTTTATAAATAAAACCATTGAAGATAAACGGAAAATGAAGAAAATTAAGTAAAACGGAAAATTTTCTTATATGTATATAAACAAAATGAATTTCCTAAAAAAATAAACCGAAATTTTCTTATTTGGAAATATGAGCTTCAAAAGGCGCGATGAAAATAAAATCGCTTCCCATTGTTTGATTCAATAACCTATAATCTTTTTTATTGTTCTTGTTATTCTTATTCATAACACTCATTCTTAAACATCCATTAACCAACCCCCTTATCCTTTTACAATATCGTCAAATTCAAATATAGATATTATATATTAAATACCTGAATTGGAAAAATCAAGAAAATCCAAAAAAAATCGAGGCTTTCTTAGCACGCAATTTTCAGCGATTTAAAGTTCAATTAAGATTCAATCTAAAATTGGAACGGAAGACAAGGTAGGGCAGTAAAACAGAAAATAGGATGAAGAAATATTTTGAATATATTCGATTTATGAAATTAGTCCATTTACTTTTTTTCCAGGTAATTTTCCGGAAAATGGGAAATTTCTGATCCCCGTCGTTTAAATAAATTGGAAAGTTTTGCAGTTGTAATAAAAACACGCATAGAAGTTCATAGAACCGTTAAAACTTACGCTAAGGGGTTATATACATATACAGTTAGAATGTTCAAAAATTCGATTTTTATTCATTCATTTTCATAATGTATACATAATATTTAAGTACACACCCAGAAAATCCAGATTCAAGTCAATCCGGCGTTTATTTTCGAAGTTACACGCATATTTGTGAAGACGTGTCAGCTATGTAAAGTGTTTTTGAAACTTTAAATGCGTTTTTCTCAAAACTGTGTTTTTAAACACGGTGACCAAGATTTCTCAGAAACGGCTGAACCGATCAGTCTCAAATTTTCACACGAGCTTCTTAAGTATATATTTTAGTAATTAATCGAAGGCTTTTCTCACCGATAAATATTTTTTTTATAAAGAATGTAAAACCAAAATTTTGGTAAGAATCGATTTTTTTTGAGAAGCATTTTGTAAAAACATTTTATTTTGCTTATTCCTTCGATTAATTATAAGATTATACATTACTTTAACGAAATCCGTTTAGTTTTTTCATTTTGGATGATCTAGTCCAGCGATATCGTGGATCTTTTTTGAGAGGAGCTAGCAACTTATAGATCAGCTATAGCAACTTTCAAAATTATTATTTTCGCAAATACAAAATATGTGTACGAATTTTTACATTAATAAATTTAAAAGTTTTCTCAGGAAAATTTCTTGAAAAAGTAACCCATAACTCTTAGAAATAACCCAAGTAGCAATAATTGCAACTAGATGTTAATAGTCGCCTGAGTTTGTTTCTGATCTTTACACATTTCGACTCATGTTGCAATTATGTGCCGGCACATGCCCATTATTTAGTGTAAATTCTTATGGTGTGCCAAGATATTGTGTTTAACTGACTGCCCACTGTTGGTGGGCAATGGGTAGGCGCCCGCTTTTGAAGAGGGAGGTTGCAGGTTCGAAGCCAGGTGTCGACATCACAAAAAAATTATTATCTCAGTAATTTGTGATCGTCACAATGATCGAACTTGAAACCGCGTTATATCGGATGGTGACGTTAAGCTGGTGGTCCCGTGTATAAGAATATAAGGATTCTTATACGGAGACTCCTTGTGTATTGGGGTTCTCATCAAAAACAATACACAATCCATTGCTATTAAATATGTAATTGGTCAACAGCAATGGATTAAATGATCAAAATAAAGAAATAACAAATACGGTTGAGTGCTAGATTGACTACCTAGCCTCAATCGTTAATAATCGTAATAAGTCACAGAAACTTGCAACATGTGCAACGTGTGCAACATGTGTGGAGTTGTGCCGGCACATAAACGAAAAATGTGTAATAAAATCTGTTCTGTATCAGAACAACGGCTATTGTATAGGAAAATGCTTCATGGGAACCCCTTAAAAATCAACTTTCGGGAAATCGAAAAATAACATTTTTCTATGCAGATGTAACTTGTATACAGAAAATGTTATCTAATTGAAACTGAAAATTTACAAATTGCTTTCTTGGAATTGAAGGCTAGGCCATCATATTAAAAACGGCTTAACTTCAGGGGAGCAAAATTAATTAAAGAAAATGAACATTTTTTATTATTATATAAAATATTGACATTAATTTTCCCTCATAACAACATCCCTCCCCATCAATTGTACATAATTTGATTAACACAATTATTACGTTTTTGTCATTACCAATTTCCCTTCAACATATATGGCTTTAAGCCCAAGAATATAATAACCGTACCCTTAGTCGCCTTATTGTCTTAAAAACAGATAACACATTTAATACTATGTTTTACGTTAAATTTTAAATGACTATGGGGATATGATGGGGCTCCCCATCTCATTTCGTATGCTGTATACCATATGTGGTGTTTATTGTATGGTACGATATGATATAGCTTAAATTACTAATACAAATCGAATGTCGGGATATTGATGGCATGTTAGTGAGGCACGCGGTTATGTTATTTATTTTTGTATTATACTCCCCAAACCATTAGGTTTACCCTTTCATAACCAACCAAAACCCCCCCCCCCCCCCCATTTTCATATTATATGTTCTACATAAATTTGAAGATATTTATACAAGAATTTCCGTTTTTATGGCCCGACAAGCATAAGATTTCTCATTCCTTTATAAATCTATATACCCCTATCTCCAGGTGTTTCGAAATTAGACTGTACCCAGGGAGGGTGGTTTTGTTCCAAGGGGAAAACCAACAAGATCGAAACAATGTTTCGGCAAGTCAACGATATCGCCTCTCTTATACAATATGAAATCGTTCATATCAATATGCAATTTGGGAGTGGGAACTGAATAGATTTCCACCACATTCCAAAACACTTTTATAATAAAGAGACGGCGTGCAGACGCTGAATCGAACCTCTACCGGTTGAAAAATGTAAAGACATTTCTTGGTACATATTAAACATAGATTATCTGGGGTTTTATATTTCGAGGAATGGGATCTGAAATGCCATAAAAAGGGTTAAATATTACAAGGAAAATAAGGGGTTGTTTTTCTAGAACAGCACATATTACTGTTGTAAAGTACTTTTGCTGTAGAAATGGGTAATCAGGAAAAACCAATCGTACATGTGAGAATCATAGACGAAATTTGAAAGTTACATGTTTTATGGGTATTTAGAAAACATAATAAAGGCAGATATTGGTTGTATAAATTCTTCTTATAAAATCCTTAATGAATTTGAAATTAAAATAATAAAATGAAAGAAATTCCATTGATTTTAGATGAAATCATAGTTTTTTCCCGTATTTTCTATCCCCAATCTTTTGTCTCCATACATCAAACATAGATTGTATTAGGAAGAATGAAACGTATAACTGTCTCTAATCCTTATCACCTTAACGTCTTCATATTGGCGATATTTCATTCAATATAATGAACATATGAATCTATTGTATATACGCCTTGCATCAAAAGTAGGGAAAAAAATGAAGAAAGCTTTCAAAATTGGGGTTAAGTTTATAGGATTCCATGGGGGGGAGGGTATCCACTTAAAACTTATATACCGATGAGTGTAAAAATATAATAAAACGTGTTTTGAATTGATATGATGGGACCCAAGAGAGATTTTTAAGGTCGCTCATTCCGGTTAAATGTATACCTACCGTCAATTTCCACCCACCAGTTTTTTATCCCTAATCCGTATAAATGTTTCGGATAAAACCAGGTACCGGAAACACCCCCAAGAAAAAGATTATCATTTCAAGAAAAGGTCCATTTTCATTCACTACTCAGAACCATACCACCATTTATGGCATATTTATTATTTGGGTAGACTTTTGCATATCAAAAAATGGCCTATAAATGACCCATTTTTTTGATTGCAACATCGAACAAACAAATTGATTGGGACATTTGGAATGGGACTGGTATATTGGCCAGTACATATAATAAAGAGATTACTAGTCCTTAAGCATTTTTAGTAGATAATACCTAATCCAGGAATTTAA
This sequence comes from Symmerus nobilis, assembly GCA_027564815.1. NCBI lineage: Eukaryota > Metazoa > Arthropoda > Insecta > Diptera > Mycetophilidae > Symmerus > Symmerus nobilis. Next base: position 11,682 of record JANTOP010000454.1, read on the forward strand.
TGGTCACGATTATGTTTAGAGGCCAATAAAATACCTAATTTAAATATATAATTTTGAAATAGATTTTTAACGTTTCCACCAGGGTTCATGTGCACGTTTTGAAGTCGCGGTTTTTCTAGAGATCGGTATTTATACTACTTGGATATATGTACCATTTTGAACAAATAATGGAAAACCCAAACCTGACGCCCAATTCCTCCTATATGCAAATTGATAATAAAAAGGGAAAAACCGGAAAAATGAAACATTCAATTTTTGTCGTATAACTCATATGTTTGGTAGGTTGGCAAGCCCCTAATCCCAAACCATATTTTCAACACCGAACAGGACTATTTTACATGATGTGTGACGACATCTTTATTACAATGATATTATCTGCATAATAAAATAGCAGCCCTTTGCTGACTGATACCCATATAAAAAATGGGCGAATATTTTTCATACATGTTTCTACATCTTTCAATCCCCCATTCAGCCGGTTCCTCCCACCCCACCAACTTATGAATGGCATACAACGACAAAGCTCCCCAGGGTCCAGTTATTTTGATTAGGTATCCCCATACATTTTTTTTTGTTCATTCTTCATTCCTATCAACACTTCATAAATACATCGGAATGGATATTTTATTCGGAACCGTATGTATTTCTCCCCATTCCCATCAGGTTTAAACCCCTAATATACTAAGAAGTATATTGACAACAGAACAAAAGTGGCCGGAGTTGAAAAAAAAAAGAATGAAAAATTGTGAATTGAGGAAAACCATGTGTGAGTTGGGAAAATTGAAAATTGAAAAAATAGGAAAAATAGAAAATAGAAGAAAAATATTATTTCAAAGGGTTTGAAAGTATCCACCATTCCGGCCAATCGATCATCAATATTTGTTTAGACACTTTGTTAGGACGTTTTTATCCTTGAACGTTGAATCCTCTAGCTATATTCAGATGGGGAATTGGAAACAGTAACCACAGACATAAAACGTGACAGTTTAAAAGTTTTTGATTTGATTTTGGGTATCTGATACTTGGAATATCTGATTTTAAGGGATATCCTATACCAACTTCCTTACTATAAATAATCTCATAAAAAATCAATTAAAAATATTGATCCATTTGTGAGTGGGAGAGATTTGTATTAGTACTAGGATATTTTGTACTTTTCTGACCGTTATATTCGATTAATGAAAACGGACATTGACTCAACTTCTTTTCCATCTAATAATAGCCCTCCAAATTCAGGTTGACAGGAACGGAAATGTGCTTAGTATGTAACTGGGGGATTTTTTCCTTTATGGATTTTCCCGAACAAAATTATTATGCATCTCGTCGAATGCCATTCAAAAATCTCTATTATTCAGACTTTAGTTCAGGATTTATCAAAACAGTTTCCCTTTCTCCATTATTCTAGAAAGTCTTTCATTATGTACAAAAAATGGTCGCATATTTTTCTAGCAAATTAATTCTGAAATGTATCCACCAACCCACATACCGGGAAATTATATCCGTAACACCTGGACAATAGGAATTGAGGAAGGCGCGAGATATTTTCCTTTTCATCACATTTCGAATCAGATATTTTTGTATTTGAAAAAAATACCTTGAGTTATTTTTGTGATTATACAACCCATGCCATTGTTCCGAAAGGGGATGAATGTTTTTAAGCGATAGGATTGTGCTTTTAAATGGTTGATATTTATGGGATAGGAAAAGTATCGAGGATAAATATGGATTTTTTCCCCCGAATTAGAAGTGAGAAAATGTCCGTTAATAATAAAATTTTTAAGATTATTTACTGATACAAATGGGGTTTGGCAATTGAAAAATAAAAATAGTTTATGTTTATCGATCCCTATCGTAGTCAATTTGGAGCCAAATAAATTATTTTTTAAATGATTTTTTACCGTCCTCCTTCCCTTTTCAATCCCGGCTTTCATTAAATGCGTAAAGAACAACAGAAAAACACCTAAAAAAATATATCTGTACATCCAACCCTTATATGCAACGTTGGCCATAATTTTCAACCCTTTCTCGATTGTATAAAAATAATATAAACCGAGAAAAGGGAAGAAAAACGCTGGGGTCTGGCAAATCATTTGTTTTTACAACCATTTAATTGGGGATTGTATTTTGTACGAATAGAAAAAGTTTTTCCATTCTAATGTCCACCCTTAACTTACCCACCCATCTAAGGAGCCAAAAAAAACAAAATTTTTGAAACAATGTGACGATACACAATTTCATCCCTTACACCCATTTGATTTTTCCCTAAAAGATTTTTACCCTTTTTATTCTATTTGATTAACAAAATTAAATGAAACTTTTTTATCACTGGAACGGGGCAGTCCAACTTTCGTTGCGGTTTCATCCATTGAGATGGGTATAAGGGTTGGTATAGCCTAGAGGGTAAAAATTCTTATGTCAAAATGATTAAACATCTCCCGACAAAATGACATTCCATTCCAATGTACAAAAAAAAAAAATGAAAATAAAAAATGAATAGAGAACTACCCCTTCTCCAACCGAACACATTTTTCTTAATCATCTCCCATCCCAAAATCGACCCTGAATGAATCTTTAAAACGGATAATAAAATCTGACTTGAATTCTATATGGAAAAATATTTTTTATTCATAATTTTCTGCGGACGAGTTTACAGCCATCCCCCCCTTTCAAATCGGATGGTTGTAAAAAGGTATTAACGTTAATTTGGACTACTCTATCCCTACATACTATCGTACAGTAAGCGCTAAAAAACTAAGCGATCTTATATCCTTAATTAGAACGATCGCTGGTATTTTATTTAAATAAATTTACCAAATCGTCGCTTACATATCTTGTTGAAGTCTTTTGAAATTATCTTTAATTACTTTTCGGAACTGCTGTGTAGATAATTGAGAGGAATAGGTGTGGAAAAAATCATATCTCATCTTAATTCTTAATTCGGAAAACATTTTACCAAACACCAGCTAATCCTCCAGCTACAAAACGATCATCTCTTCTTATTATTTAATAATCCGTACATGAGACCTCTATATTACACCCATCCCGATATCTCCAATATTTTCTCTGAGGTTTTTACAGGGAATTTTCTAAAGAATAATCCAACAACAAAAAGTACATTTAGATAGGGGGAAGTAATATACATAAGTAAACAGAAATGTTGGGGCTGGTGGGTGGAAATAAAAAATCTTCCCTTTATAACCTCCTCATTTCACATACCGTATATTCAAAGTGTATAGTTGGTAGTGGGAAAGTAATTGCATTATATATTCTGTCTGTTCAGCAATTATAAGAAATCCGATCCCGGGAACAATATAATTTCCAGAAGGTTTAAACGGAGGGTGGGTGCCATGTGAAGGTGAAAATTCTGGATTTTGAGAATATGCACAGATTTTTATTTCATTTTTCAGATCACGGCCTTTCGATATAAGGAAGCAAAAATTATGTTTTACTAAATTCTAAGTTAACTTCCTAAAGATTTTACCGGCTCCTCATCAATTATTTCCAGAAATATTTCCGAAATCAAGGGTTAGAATCAGTCGGCATAAATATACTAAGAGTCCATTGTAACATGAGTCCCATCATGTACAATATATACGAGTATAGGTGGTATGGAGATGGATATCCCGGATGGGGTGTGTTTGTTTTAATAGACAAAACGAATCAATTTGGGGAGTAAAGAAAGAATTGTTAAATAAAAGTTTTTAAATCCCCTAGTTAATGGATGTTTTTAAGAATAACAACAACTTAGAATATAAATTTGTTAAAACAACATCAATAAAACAAAGTTCGATTATGTACGAAACAAACAAATTAAAATCGATTTTCTGAAGTGATTTCTTGGGGGTAGAAAATGTATGTCTACATTTCAGACACCCACCGTCTGAACAGGGATGGAATATAGAGAGAGCCCTAGTAAATAGTTTATATAAATTATCTGACCATCCCCGAAAAATTTCCTTTTGTTACTTTAATATTCATATTTCATATTCATCGATTTCCTTTTATAATTTTCTGTATCTATTTTCATTCAATTGTTCAATTGTTCATTCCGAACATATTGATTATATGAATTTCCACCTATATTTTCCTGCCGATTTTTTTTATAACTCAGCAAGCTGGAATGCATTTTTTTTTGCCCTCCAAACAAAAAATGCATATCTGTGTTGGGGGTAGTTTTTCTATGAGACAACTTCTGTTTTTGTGGACAAATTGTACTGTATACGTAAATGCAACTAAATGGTAATTGTATGATTTGTGTACACATGCAACGGGGTGGTTTTGTAGGGTTTGTTAGTTGACACAAATGTTATTTGTCAATTTACGTTATGATTAAATTATTATTTGTTTGTTGCACACTCGGCCAAGGCCTGTTGGACTTGGGATATGGGGTTCCCAATGTACAGTACATAGAAATGATGATAGAAATGCAGTAAAAGTCATTTGAATGATTTTATTCATTTGAATGTTTAAATGAATAATTCGCAATTTAGGGTAATGTGAGGAAATTCTATAACTAGTTTATTCAATCACTAAGGGAATCAATCTCTAAATTTTCCCGGAAACCTATCATCATACTATATGGTATCATTTGGTTTGGCTAATCCCTCCAAATTTCCCCCCAGGCATTCACCATTTAAAAGTATACTCAAAACTTTTCCATTTATGGAAAAATAAATAAATTTTAAAAATGTTTACATTTTCCTTAATGGGGCCGGGCCGTCAGAACTGGGAGATTGTTTGGAAGCCCCATTTAAAAAAAAACTGGAGGTATAAAAATCCATAAAACTCTCGTTATTATCCCTATCCGTAATAATATGGGTTAAGGGTATGGAATAGCGATAAAGGGTTTCATATGAGCTCATCTTTTGGGGTAAAGGGGAGTTAAAATAATGATATGACTGGTACAAGGTGTACAGGCGATTGCCATGCACTTGAATCAAATTGGTACACATTTCATTAAATTAGGCGTTTAATTTCTTAGTTATTCAGGACACTCTATATCGTGGTATCCCAAAAATATAATAAAAATATAATTTACCGGACCCATTCCTGACTGAAAATACAATAACGGGATCCACTTATGAATCCGGAATTTAAAAAACTGGGTGGATATATTTGATTTTTTCCATACCATCGTTGTCATCATTTTTTGTTTTTTTTTTTTGTTGTTACGGCGGCTCTTCTGATAATAAAGTATCCAACATTATGTGAATAATATGATAATATTACTTATTACCGATGCCACACTAACCATTTATGATGATGATTGGAGCCATATAGGGGTTAGGGTGGGTAGATAAATTTAATAGGTGATACGCGAGACATAACAAATGTTGGGGTTTGTCTATTTTTCTGAATATTATGGGGGAGTGGAATTTTTTTGTGTCAGAAGTGAGATATTCAACAATACGTAACGTATTATACATCCCTACTATACATTCATTCCACCATTGTCTGCCTTGGTCGATGGGTAGAAATAATAATAATAAAAAAAAACTGATGATGATGATCTTGTTGTTTTGAGCTCCTCCACCCTGCTAGGTCTTCTATTCTACTTCATTCTTTTCACCCACTTCACATCATATTATTACCATATTAGGTTGTACTCAACAAAAACAGGGTGAAGTCAAAATTGGGTTGGGTGATCTAGTTTAAATATAAAACTTGGGGAACATTTTATAAGGCAACCCTGTAAAATTACACGGGGGGTATAAAATGAAAATGATAATAGGGAGGGTCACATATTACTAATAAAATAAAAAAAAATGAAAAGAAATATATTTTCCTGATAGTACCGAGAGAGAGCCGGCCATACATCATCGGTAATGGGGACATCCTTCTAAAGGACTCACAGCTTTTCATATCCATACATCATATGGGATTTGAAGATGGAAAATTGGGGATGGTTTTAAATTTTTCTCTTGCTGTAAATCACTCTGCATAGGTCTAATCTAGCTATAGTCTGAGAAATCCTTATTAAAATTTTGAAATTTCCGGTGAATTTTATCATCAAGAAAGTTAACCTATCCGTAAACTTGTCCATTATATCTTTTATAAAGAAAAACAAAAACAATAAGAATGAAACGGGGACATTGAAATTATTTCCGACCCCTTAATTTACACTCCCCCGAAAATTATTTTGGTAAAATGTTAATTAACCATTTAGCCAGCCAATGTTTCTACCCCAGAAAATAGAGAAAATTTTATTCATTTTCATAAATACAAGTTATTATAATTGGAGAATTGGACACATCTTTTCGGCGATGGCCTGCAGACTTCTAGACATTCAGATTAATTTTCCGGAATTCAAATAAGTAATCAAACAATATTGTTGTCTAGAAGTGTAATAAATAGACAAATCCTTTAAGACAATTACCGGAAAAAAGAAAATTAGATTCTCATCCCTTTTATGATAATTAATATTCCTCTATTCGATTAATAAAGAATTTCCTAAAATCAAATTAGCTGTTTTATTCCTTTTTGGGGGTAAATTTACAGAAGTTAACGATGATTGTTGTAATTATCCGGAACATTGGAACATTTAAAATCAAGAATGGTTCATGGATGGATTTTGTAAAGGTTTCACCACTCTGTGGGCAAGTAAACCAAAATACGAGCACTCAAATGGAAAAAATGATTGCAAACTTTCTACCGAATTACTGGGTTAATTAAGTTTCATATTTTCTAACGATTTCAAGGGCTTCTTGCATTTTCGAAAGTGAATACAAGAATCCAAGCAAAGTAAAAAAAGCCATACAGCCTTACAATTAAGGTCAATTACCATATACATAGCACATTTTCTCACTTGCACTCTTTTTGCACACCTCCGAAAGAGGTGGCTCAAAGAGCATTTAAACTTATATTTATAGAAAATTTTTCAAAAATATAACTTATTGGAATTGTATTATATAGACTTCAGAATTCAGAATTTAGAATTCAAAATTGAGAATTCAGAATTCAGAATTCAGCTAAGAGATGGTGAGAGCATTTACGAATTTCTAATATTTCTTACAATTAGATAAATTTCAACTTTTCCGAAATATTTAATTTTTACGTAATTGTCAACGCAACTTTCTGCGTTTCTTATTTTTTTTTTCAGCCTAGGAAAATATAAAATTCTGCACACCTTACGGAGATGTTAACCGCACTCCACTGAAAGATAGTAATGACTATGGGAAATTGCCATTCTAGAAGTAAAGAAAAACCGGTTTTATTGCACTTTGGAAATTGCCTGAAATCATATGAGAAAGTGCAATAAGACCTACACTTTAGAACAGTGGCGTCCAGCTTAATGCGCAGAAGGCGCAGAGCACACCTTCTCGAATTTTAATTAATAATAATTTTCTGACTTGTTCTACCATTTCCAAATTTTCTTTTACATTTTCCGAGTTCCTCCAGACATTCATCGAATTTTGTTCGACTTTCCAGTATTTTATGTCGAAAGAAATGTGCAGTATATTTTGCAGAAACCGTTTTGTAGAATGTGGTCACTAGTTTCTAGCTGTGAGGTGGAGATCTCCCGCATGGAAAAATTTATATGTCGAAAATATATGTGAAATATATGTGACGTATTTAAAATATATGTGCGCAAAAA
>JANTOP010000465.1:0-19268 GCA_027564815.1 Symmerus nobilis
AAAAATTATGTAATGAAGATCAAATATAGCCAAATATGTTCTCAATTTTCTGAAACATTTCATTGAGTACTTTTCTTACAAAAAATTCCCGAAAATCACCCAAATTTTCAGCCGTCACAGTGGTGTAGCCCCTTAACTTATCTACTTCTTAACATGGCTCAGTTTAAGTAGGTTAGAAATACGTTTTTTAACATTTAGTCCTACCCATTTAAGATTTAGCTCCACCATGGGGCTATATAAATGTTAAAATAATTCAAGTTTGGGAAAAAGGACAAAACATACATTTCTCGTGGAAATATTACCAATTTATTATAAAAAGTTGTTGACTACAGATTTCCCTACAAGATAGATGTGTTTAGGGATTTAGTGCCTCAAAAAAAAATAATTTTCGGAAATTTAACAAATAGCCCAGGTTCCCCTACTTGTTAAATATGTATCTTTGATTACCTGAATTGAAAAAATAAAATATTTCATTTCATAGGTATAATAGAAAAGAAATAATAAAAATGTGCTTCTTTTGAGACTTCAAAACCCACCTAACCCCTTAAGGATTTTTACAACATTAGAATATTACATACATTACCTTTGTACAGTATGCATTGTACAATGTACATTCAAACTGAAAGTGTTTAACCCGGAACCCGGAACTTAACCCTGAACTGAAGCCAACTCCAAAACCGGTAGTTTTTGTTTTAATTGTTTAATTCTTAGAAATAAATAGGGAAGTATTCCTTATTCTAGAGACGGTCGTACGATACATTTTAATGATCGCTTTACGCACCATATTTCATGGTCAAAAGGATTTATCGAGATCTCACGCAAAACGCGATGTTTCTTATAAATGTAAATATCTATTTACGATAATATAATATAAATTGAATGCTTAAAGTGTTTCTTCTTAAACCTCCTAACACAATATTTACAACTATTACATGATCCCCGTTTTTTTTTTTTTTTAAATATTCAAGTGTGATTCGATCATCACCGAAATTATGAATTTTTAGTTTGTTGTTTGGTTTGTCTCTTATTTTCTCGTCCTATTTTCGATACCGTAAAACTAGGTGAATTTGGACTAGAGAGAGGGGGACTAGAGGACTTAGAGAGAGAGAGAGGTTGTGCCGTAATAACTGTGAATATTTGGTTGGATATATTTATCTAAATTAATATAAAATATGATGGGACATTGTGCGAAAATATTAAAATTTTTGTCAACTTATTTCTATTTCTATTAATTTTAATATTTTTTTTAAAACGGTCGATGATCGCATTTATCTGTTACTATTTCTATTAATTATTCTCGTATCTCGTATATATGTTAAGTCTGTGATAAAAATAAATTAAATAAAATTATAATTGACTGTCCTTCCAGGTCAATAAATTGATAAGCTAGAATAATGTATCCCACATAACATGCATTTTGCATTTAACCAATTAAGGAAAAATAAAAAATAAATAAAAAAATAGAGAAGCATTACAGTTTATCAGTATTACATTTCAACTATTTATTGTTAATAATTTAGAGAATTGTAATAAAAGTTTAATTGGTCTTTATTCGATATAATCACACGTAATCATTTTTTTTTTACAGGGTGATTCGATAACTATATTTTTTTTTGTAATCGTATGTTAATATCATTGGTTTTTGAATGTACGCCTTGTATATTATAATGTGAACTACGAGCGTGAAGAAATATTATGATATATCCAATGAAATATGTATTCAATTGCTTTCAATTGAATGGCAAACGAAACGACGAGAACCAAAATAATTATATAAAAATTCTACTTAAATCCAGGGCTGGTAAATTTCTATACTATTACGGGTTATAACCAATAAATTACAATTAAAATTAAAATTAAAATTGCCGGCCCTAATCTGTAAATATTCAGGTCGGTTATAAGAAATTTTGTATATTGCGAAACCATAAAAACGTAAATCTCCTTGATTCTTAATCCTAATATCCGATTTCTGTATAGAAAACGTACTCGATTCGTATATTTTATTATATTCAAGTTCTAAGCAATAAATTTTTACTTCATATTTACGCCCATTTATTGAATAACAACACTAATGCGACACTCTAGTATCGGTTGATCAAATATAATATACAATCATTGTCACCGGAAACTTAATTGTTAATTATATTGTCGTAATAGTAGCGGTCATCGTATATATTTATTATATGAAAATAAAACATACGTTGAGCCCCAAGTTTTTTCCACCATTTCTTTTGTCACAGAATTTCCTATCAGTCCCGTCAACCCTGTATCATTTGTAATAAAATTGTTCTAAGTTAGTTGTAGATCAGTAGTTCTAAGCGAGTTGAACGAATCCGTCAATTCCGCAGAGCTCTCCGATTTTAATTATATATTTTATAGAAAAGACAGATCTATGCTTAATAGAAATAATTCAGGTGGATGAGACAGACATCCGCCACTCAGAGCATCTCGAAATAGTAGGTTTGAAAGTACGAGTCGGTAAGGATTTGTAATTATGAGTCTGGAAAATTCCCACTTACATCCGGTGTCCCTCAAGGTAGCCACTTGGATTCCCTGAATTTTATTCTTATATAATTGATATAATTTAAAAAAAACCGACTAACAAATATGTGCCGATTTGGAGAAAATAATTAGACCACCCAGTAATTAATATAATAAATAGTTTCCACTTCATGCATTCTATACACTGCACAAATACAAAATACGAGCACACATTAATAAATTAATCAAAGTGCAAGCGAAAACATTAGATAACGAAGTAATCTAAACAGGAAAATCTTAAGTGCGCTGGTCAATTTAAATGCAAATAATGGAATTGCAACGAATTTATTTAGTATTTATGCATTATTTGCGATGGACTTCCCAACCGGTTAAATTATAGGTATCTTGGTGACGTAAAGTATCAATTGGAATGATTTCGAGGGATAACCAATATCGATAATTTATATTAAATATTTCTTTCAGCTTTGTATGGCCTAATAATTGACGGACACAGCACCTTGGATTCGGGATTCTACATAGAATATAAGGATTAAATAGTCTTTAAGATCTAAAGTTAAGAAATTATAAATTTAAAAATAATTTAATTGATTGTAATCTATCTATTATCTATATAATATACACTGTCGTTGTATAATTCATATAATAAATAATGGGAATTCTGTGTTAAATTCTAAAATTTCCATTTTTTTTATGGCAAATAATTAATTACAATTAATTGAAATTGTTTCGTTACAAAGAATTCTTTGTGTACATTTTTTTATTCATTATAATTAATTATTTATAAATGAAAAATTATTATGTCATAATTTATAATTTAATTTTATAATTAGGTAATTTGTTGGATTTTTTTTTTAAATTATATTAGTTACTTTATACAAACTGCAAAAAATGCATAATAAAATCATTTTGTAAATGATAAACAATCGTATATTTGTGTAATTGGGAATTTTAGCAATCATATTTTTGATGTTAAATGTAATTTTACTTCTATAGACTATAGAACATTATTGATTTCCGTGGAAAAGTTCCTTATTACAATTAAATAAATAACCGTTGCTACCTTAAATTCTGACGATATGTTAGAGATGATTGGTTGACTTTATTCCATTTGATTAATAATATTAACCATAATTTAAATTCAAGGCCTATTTGACTAAATATAAAAAACGTATAAATTAACATCAAACCTATTTTATAGTAATCAGGGTTGTGTAACCGTTGTAAAATTAGAAACCAGAAATTAATGAAGATTTCGTTATAGATTTTTGTCACAATTTATAGAATTTCCAAGAATGTAATTTCGGATTTAACCAACCCATTGGGGCTTACATTCTTTTTCAATTGATTGTAATTTAATTTATTTCGGTGATCATTTCTGTTATCATAATGATAATATATTAATCATTTATTATAGTGTTTTTAGACAAGGTCTTTTCAGATGTATCTGGTTACTGGTGACACTATACAATTATATCGTTAGTTAGCAAAACCCGTTAAGCCTAACAACCTAGGATGTTTAATTTTTGGATATAAGATTAAATCATTTTGTAGCCTAACAATTAATAATTTACCTAAAATTAATTAATTAAAAATAATGAAAATTAGATGAAGTTATTACGAGATCTCAAACTGTCAGTAATTTGAAAATGTTTGATTTTCTCTATTAACTAGATTTTTGAGATAATGTGACTTGATGTCATTGGGGGTGATTTGGATGGCAATATGAAATTTAGTATTGTAAGAATTGTATGGTTGTTTTTAACTTCAAAATCGTAAGGAAGAACTAAACATATGAAATTTGGGGTTAGCTAAATACGAATGTTGAGTTATAATTTTTAAAATCCAAATGGAGAATAATCTGTCTCTATCTATCTGTTCATATCCAACTTTTCTTAGATTCTAAAACTAAACTAAATACAAAATGATAGGCAATAAGTTGAGCATACCTTTTCTCAAGATTATTTTGAGCATTTCGAGGCTTAATGATAGGTTTACAGAAGCTATAAGGAAGTTAGACATTTCTACATCTAGAGCAGTGGCATGCGGTCAATTTCTCCAAAGAGTTGTGCAGAATTTTATGACCCCCCAACAAAATACATATAGCCTTTATCATATGCGTTGCCTTTATTCGTGAGAAAATTACTCAGTGCTATTACTTAGAGTGCACGTAGAATACTTTCTTCGGCCGGAAAAAATCTAAAAACGCAGAAAGTTGCTTCTTTCGCTTTTTTTTCTTTTTTCTTTTTTTTGCTTCTTGACAGTAAGGTAAAAATTCAAAAATTAAATCGTAATTAAATCTAAGAAAAATCAAAAATTCGTAAAGGTCCGCACATCGTGGCATTTGATTCGGATTTCTCGATAATTCTCCTCTGATCCAAAAAAATGTAATGTTGCAGAAACTTTATAAATTACTTGAGGAAAAATAGAAAAATATCAAAATTAAACTTTTTGTACAAAATCTCTCCAAAAACTTAAAAGCACCCAGAAAGCTTTATTTTCCGAATCTTATTTTTCACGTATTAAAATCTATTTTCTATCCAAATAACAATCCTTTAACGAAATTTAAAATTTTCCCAAAAAAATTTCAAAAATCTCGAAAGCTCATTAAAATAAAAAACTTAAAATTAAATAGTTAAATTTTATATAATTTCGACTCGAATTTTTATCCGATTCATTAAATTTAGTTGAAATAAGAAATTTTCGCCGAAAGCTTGTCTAAAATATTAAAAACACACTTCCAAAACTCTAAAACTTAATTTTTCACATCTAAAAATCTTTTTTTTTATCCATATAACGGCCTTTATGCGAAATTTCAACTTTTCCAAAATAAAGTTTTGAAAATCTCGAAAGCTCATTGAGAGCTTAAAATTGACATGTGATTTTATATAATTTATAATATAAGTTTTTTAATAAATTTCAAATTTTCGCAAGAAAAAAAGCTTCAAATATCTCGAAAGCTTATTGACAGCATATTTATGGAAAGCTTAAGGCCGATATTTGTAGGTAAGGCCGATATTTGTAAGATTGGGCCATATTTCAGAAGGTGTGCTCTGCGCCTTCTGCGCATTAGACTGCACACCACTGATTCTAGAGTCTTGAAATTTGGCACAGATAAGCTTGAAGGATATACAATTGGATCCATACACATTTTATTACTTCTTCCTATATTGATACCCATCCTAATTATCATAACTAAATTACCCTAATTGCCTAATACCATTTTTAAATAGTAAATCTAGAAGCCAGAACTATAGTTGGTAAAAAAGGGCAATTTTTGCAATTTTTGATTTTTGCAAAAAACATGTCCTTTTTTATGGTTAGTTTTCAAAAATGCATCTGGTAGGCTGATATTTTGCACAGGCAAAACCCAAATCCAAATTGATAAAGCTAAGATAAACCCAAATTAATTGGCATTAAGTTGGGCATGTCTTCGCTCATGATTATTTTGAGAAAGTAATTTTTATTTGCAGTCAAGCGAGTCTGATAGAATAAATGTACAATTATTTTGTAATTCTGAAGAATCTAGTAAAAAATCTATCAAAATTTTGTTAAGAAATGTCCATATTTGTGGAAGTTACATAACTTCGTCTTCGTCATATTTTTTCACGCGAAATTCAATCAAATTAATGTAATAAATGGTAGAAAATCGCCTTTGTCTTTGGAGTATTGTTTTCATTCTCTTATGTTTATTCCTTATCGATGATTTTTTATTTAAGGGCCATCCTCTTATCATCTCAAATTTCATTCAAATCTCGTCATATAATAAATATTACGTAAATGTTTTATATTTTTTAAGGGGTGAATAATATATAAAACAGAATTCGATGCAGCTCAACATTCTATTTTCATCCATATTTAGTAAGAATATTTGATGAGAAGGAAATGACTTAAAAATTGCTGTAAAAAATACATAAATGATATAATATCGGCGAAATAAAAGTTTGCGTCCCAACCCCTAAATAACTCCCATATCGCTTTTCCAATCTTCCCTAACCGGAAAATTTCCAATTCCATTCAATTTTACATTTTAATAATTAATGAATATCCGAATCGTTCGCTAAGAATAGTGAATTTTCCATATGGTGAAAGTCTTTAACAGATCTGATTGTTGTTGATATTTTTTTTATTGCAATTTGGGGGGTTGGATGATAAATTGAAATTGTATAGAAATTAAAATCTCCGTAATTGGGATAGAAAATGTCAAAAAGAAACTTTCTGTATTTTTTTTTTAACAAAAAGATGTCTATTTCAATGGTTAAGAGTTTCGTCCGACCGTAACGATAGTAATAATTAACTTTATTTCTTTATTTTTTTTCAGTCATGTCTAGCAGCCGATATTGTCATTGAAATACCAGGAAACTTAGGGCAAGACGATTCATCATATCGATTAGATTATTACCCGCCGTATGGTAATCCTGCCCCAAATACAACAATTGCATCGCGGGATGTCGGCGATGAAATTCAATTTTCGAACGTATTGGCCGGCACAAAATATAATTTCTGGCTATATTATACGAATGCATCACATCACAATTTACTGGCATGGACCGTATCGATAACAACAGGTAATCAATTTATTAAAAATAATAATTCATATAAAAATTTATCTTAAATCTTTATTTTTAGCACCGGATCCACCATCAAATCTATCGGTAACGGTACGGAGTGGTAAAACAGCAGTCATATCATGGAGTCCACCGATACAGGGAAATTATTCATCATTTAAACTTAAGGTTAACATTAAAAGAAATATTATTGAATTTATTTAAATTAAAAATAATTCAATTAAAATAGATTATCGGCCTATCCGATACATTTCAAACCAATCGAACAATGGCTAGCGGTGAAAATACATTACAAATTCGGGACTTAACTCCCGGCGCAACATATCAAGTTCAAGCTTATACAGTGTATGATAATCGAGAGTCGTTAGCCTATACAAGTCATAATTTTACAACTAGTAAGTTCGTTTCATAATCAATGTTTAAGCAGCAATGGAAATTAATTCAATTGGATTTCCATTACTGTTAATTAATTAGTTAATTAAAATATATTCAAAATTTACGTTACAATTCAAAAATTTAACAATGAAAAGATTTAAAATGAAAATCTATATTTTTTAAGTGAAAAGAATACGTCACAAAGATTTACTGGACATAAAGATTTTAAGAGGTAACAGAAATTAAATTGCAGGGATTGTTTTTCTCTTATTTGCAAGAATTCGTAGTATTTTTAAATTCTTAAGTTGTTGATCGTTTTGATTTATCTCTTATCTTAGTGTACAACTAAAAGCCCGTAAAATCCTTGTGTTGTTGTACTTTTTCGATTTGGTTTTATCATTTTTTTTTATTAATTATTTAATATTTATTTTCTAATTGTCCTGGATCAGTATCATTTGTGTATATGGCCCAAACGAAATGTTCGAATCTTGGCCCTTGAGAATCTGTCAATTTTTAGGTAATAAGATTGGTTAAAACTACTCTATAAATACCCATTTATAGTTTAAAATTCGTTAGGATAATAAATTAGTTGGATCAATAATTAATTAGGAATATTAAACAACTTATCCCTTGAGAGAAGATAAATTAAAAGTTAAATTTTAATTGGTAGAAAATATTTCTTTACAAATTTTCCAAAGTCGAGTATTTGAATATTTATTTATTTATTTAATTTATTTATTCTTAAATCAACAAGTACAGATTTATAAATCTACATATTTCAAATGTTAAATAATTGTTTTATATTATTTTAAATTATACAAGTCAATAGAGATGAGATAAACAGGATCATCATCAATAAATGGCAGCAAGACTCCTGATGACACAATTGGCCCAAGTTCATCAACCGATTTACATTTTTTATATAAACTATTTATTTTAATTATCGTGATTTAGTAATTAAAAATTAAAATTTGATTTAAATATACATCCTCCTCCGATTCAAAATACAAAAATGTAATACATTTTAAGTAAATAAGAGGATCCTGAAAACTCGGGTTTTCAGTACTCGGCGAGTCGGAGTACAAATTTTTAAAGACTCGTCGAGTTCAAGTCGAATCCGAATTGAAATGAAAAATAAATATTTATTATCGCTCCAGATTTTAATAAAGATTAATTTAATTGAAGAAGATTAAAGTAAAGATTTGAATTTTTTTTTAATAATAAATGTTAAATCCTTATTTCGAATCCTTATTTCCTCTTTATTGGACTTTCTTGTCTGCTAGTCTCGATCTATTTAAATCGTGCAATAATTTGCAAAAATCGAATAGGTTCTTTCATTTGAAGTAGAAGTAGAATTCTCAGTAGAAACGGCGTTGTACAGATCTTCAAGATGCTCGTTTTTCAGTATTTTTGAGAAGCATGAAGTTCTTGTTTCAGTTTGCTATAACTTTCGGAAGTTCTTTTGAAGGTTCTTCCCCATTTTTTACAAATATTAAATCTAACCCTCCATTGTTAAGACATTCGCTCATTCATTTTTCTCTTTTTGCAAAATTCCTTTCAATAATTGCACTGCTAAATCTAAAGCCTGTTTGGTAAGTACAAATTTTGGCTCATTTATTTTACACAAATTTGCATTCACTCGTGCAGAGTCTTATCGTTTCAGATCTCAATTGCCAACTTGGCAGGTTCAGCTCGATAAAATCGATACCCTTAACGATGTCTGAGCAGTTTAGCTCAATTAAAGTTTCCTAGATAAATTATTCTAGTTTTACAAGCTTGATTATTTTATTGGTCAAGAATCTCAAACAACTTTTGCAATTTAAAAACGACTCGAGATTTGGGCCTAGCTCTGTTTTGATTATTTCTTGGTGAGTTCCATTTTTGACCGGAAGAACATCTAAATTACATAATTTTTCTTTTAAAGTTTCAAAGACTTGGACTCGGCGAGTTTTACAGTCGAGTCCCGAGTACGAGTAATTGCTGAAATACTCGGCGAGTCCGAGTCGAGTCGAATCGAGTCCAGAAACCCTAGATCAGAATTCCATTATATTTTCAGAATTTTACAAATTTTTTTGTGAATTGAATTTCAAGAGATTGTCTGTAAAATATCTGATAAGTGCTTCTTTATATCTTTCAATTAAATTAGATTTAAAATTGCTCATCCGTTTCCCCTCGCTCTATCTTAAGCAAGGGGGATAGGAAAATGGTCATTTAAAGAATTTATAATCAAACTTTACCATTTAATATTTACGATATTTCGAGCAGTTTCGAACTGAGCCGATTGATGTTGCTAAATTATCACTAAGAGAAATCCTGCGTTTTATATCCAGCATGAAGCTGACTAATGACAAAATTATCTTAAAATTTGGACGAGATTCTGCAAACATTTTTTAAGATTTTACGTTGTATTCGTATTTTTTTCTAATGTTTAGAAAACGTCTTGAATATTTCCTTCCGTTCTACGTATCAACATATTTTTCCATACGTTGTCCGACTTTCCTAACTTTTCCCAGTCTTTTCAGACATATAGGTACCGACGTTTACTGTATTTTTTCAAACTGTTCTGGGAATTTTAACGGCTTTTGTCCAATTTTCGCAGATTTTTTCCTAACTGTGCTGGCTATTTCTGTACTTTTTTTACTTTCTTCGTAATTTTTGATTTCCTTCCAAATTATCGGGACGTTTCTAATTTTTCCAGACCTTTTCTCTCGTCTTTTCGCCATATTTACGTTAATTTCGACGCTCTGTAATTTCTGCACATGACACTCGCTGTTTTTAAAGAAAGGATTGCAGGTTTTCGGATAATTTGATCGTTCCTCTGATTTACTTTGTCCGCGGATAGAGGGGCCGTTTTCAGGAAAATATCTGAAGCTTACATTTCCATCCCAATATTTTGTGGAGACAGCCAATCCCCTGCATGACAATGAGAGAAGCATGTTTGTTTTTTTATATGAAATTTAATTTTGCATTTTTACGTCATTTTAAGTAGATTAATTAAATTATAAATTAAGACGATTAGCCATTAATTATGTATTTTTTTAGAGCCGAATACGCCTGGAAAATTTATTGTTTGGTTCCGAAATGAGACCACTTTACTAGTTTTATGGCAACCACCATATCCGGCTGGCATCTACACCCATTATAAAGTGTCAATTGAGCCACCGGATGCCCTAGAAAGTGTTTTGTATGTTGAGAAGGAGGGTGAACCACCAGGACCAGCTCAAGCGGCATTTAAGGGTTTAGTGCCAGGTCGGGCGTATAACATATCCGTACAGACAATGTCCGAGGATGAAATATCGCTACCAACAACCGCTCAATATCGTACCGTACCATTGAAACCGTTAAACGTGACATTCGACAAGGATTCAATAACATCGAACGGTTTCAAGGTGATATGGGAAGCGCCGCAAGGTGTTAGTGAATTCGATAAATATCAAGTGTCCTTATCGACGTCACGTCGCCAACAGACCGTACCGCGGAACGGTGACAGTCCCGCCTCATTAGAGTTTCGTGAAAGTTTAGAACCGGGAAAGACATATCAAGTGATTGTGAAAACAGTATCGGGAAAGGTTACATCGTGGCCGGCTACCGGTGATGTAACATTAAAACCGTTACCCGTACAAAAATTCACGTCACGCACAAATAATAAAACTGGATTGGTCACATTGGATTGGGAACCGCATGAGAATAGTATCCAGGATGAATATAAAATTAACTATCATGAGGTTGATTCGTCAAATGGTCGGGATGGTGACGCTAGTATGATGAATACGAATAAGACGACTTATGAATTAGAAAGTCTGTTACCGGGACGCAATTATTCAATAACCGTACAAGCAATATCGAAAACAATCGAATCAAATGAAACAATAATTTATGTTATCACTCGACCATCATCCCCGATTATTGAGGATTTAAAATCGGTTAAGGAGGGATTGAATATCAGTTGGAAAAGTGATGTTAACTCTAAACAGGATAAGTATGAAGTTATGTATGCCCGAAATGATACAGGAGACACGAAAACAATTTTAACCACCGAATCGAAATTGATGATTAAAAATCTATTCCCCGGCGCTGGTTATGAAGTGAAAGTATTTGCTGTTAGCCACGGATTACGCAGTGAGCCTCATGCATATTTCCAAGCTGTTTGTAAGTGTTGAATTGAATTTAATTTTATATAAATTGTATGATTTAAAAATAAACCATAATTTTCCTGCCAGATCCAAATCCTCCTCGTAATATGTCCATAGAGAAGGTGACCAGCAATTCGGTACTTGTTCATTGGATGGCACCGAAACGTAGTGAATTCACTGAATACGGGATCCGGTATCGTACGGAAAGTGAACAGGTTTGGATTCGATTACCATCTGTTAAGTCAACGGAAGCTGATGTAACTGATATGACGCCCGGTGAGAAATATACGATCCAAGTGAACACTGTAAGTTACGGTGTTGAAAGTCCAAATCCACAGCAGTTCAATCAAACCGTACGCCCAAATCCGGTTTCGAATATTTTCCCATTAGTCGATGCGTCAAATATTACGTTGGAATGGCCTCGACCGGAGGGACGCGTTGAAGTGTATGTATTACATTGGTGGCCGGCTGAGCGGCCCGAAGAAATTCATACGAAAAATGTTTCGGAAGCAAATGTTTGTAAGTGAACAATTGAGAATGGATTTCTTCATAACATTTCTAAATAAATTGATTTCCTTTTGCAGCACCAATTGACCAACATGCTTCCGGTAAGAAACAAATTGAAGAGTTGCCAATCGTTCGGGTATTGATTGGTGATCTCTATCCTGGAGTTGAATATAAATTTGATATTCATACGATTTCATATGATTTGGTGAGCGATTTGACCCACTTATCGGCCCGAACCCTACCACTAATCCAATCGGAAGTGTTCGTTGTTAATAATCATGGTGAACGGGATGTTGTAACGTTAAGCTATACACCAACTCCTCAACAATCGTCGAAATTCGATTTATATCGTTTTTCGTTGGGAGATCCCGATATTCCTGTAAAGGAGAAATTAGCTAACGATACCGATCGTAAAGTAACATTTACCGGATTAATACCGGGCCGATTATATAATATAACGGTTTGGACGGTTAGTGGTGGTATAGCTAGTTTACCAATCCAACGACAGGATCGTATGTATCCGGAACCGATAACTGAATTGAATGCAACGCAAGTAACCGATACGGCGATCACATTGAAATGGGACATTCCAAAGGGTGAATATAATGCATTTGAAGTGCAATACTTAAAGACTGATACCGATTTAACGGCTAACCTAACAACACATGACAGTATTACAATAGATGATTTACGACCACATCGAAATTATACGTTTACTGTGGTCGTCCGATCGGGCACTGAATCGAGCGTACTTCGAAGTAGTCTACCGATTTCGGCTAGTTTCACAACAAAAGAATCGGTTCCGGGTAGTGTATCACGATTCGAACCGATCGATATCCAGCCGAGTCAAATAACATTTGATTGGTCGTTGCCGATCAGCGAACAGAATGGAATTATTCGACAATTTTCGATAACGTATGGATTGGAAGGTTCGGCACATACGCAAGTGAAGGATTTTAAACCGACCGAACTACAGGGATCGATTAATAATTTATTACCGGGTCGAGCGTATTCATTCCGAATACAGGCGCGGACAACAATTGGTTATGGGCCGGAAACGGTATGGAAACAAAAGATGCCAATATTGGCACCGCCAAAACCCGCTTTACAAGTTGTACCAACCGAAGTGTATCGTAGTTCGACAACGATACAAATTCGATTTAGGAAAAATTATTTTTCCGATACAAACGGACAAGTCAATATGTATACGATAATTATAGCGGAAGATGATACTAAAAATGCTTCCGGTTTAGAAATGCCTAGCTGGCGTGACGTACAATTGTATAGTGTATGGCCACCATATCAGGCAATCGAACCATATTATCCATTTAAAAATAGTTCAATTGAAGATTTTACCATTGGCGCGGAAAATTGTGATAGCCGACAAGGTGGCTACTGTAATGGACCGTTGAAATCAGGCACAATATATCGGGTTAAAGTTCGGGCATTTACTGCATTGGATAAATTTACCGATACGGCTTACAGTTTTCCAATACAAACAGGTGAATTGATAAGAATGATAGATAATAGATTAAGTCCTTTATTTAATGTAATATTTCGTTCTTAAATGCTAATCAATAGAAGGCTTACTTATTTCTATCGGTAAGCTCTGTTATTCATATCAAATTATGTCGTTTAAATTAATTTAAATTAAATTGTTTGTCAAATTTTAAAATTCAAATATAAATTTTAGATCAGGACAACACATCGTTGATTGTCGCAATTACCGTTCCATTGGCCCTGATTTGCATCCTGCTAATAGCGATAATATTTATACGACGTCACCGAAACAGTATGCGAAAGACGACCAAAGATACACGAGCAAATGATAATATGTCATTGCCGGATAGTGTTGTGGAAACAAATCGTCCGATTTTAATAAAAAATTTCGCTGACCATTACCGAATGATGTCCGCCGATTCAGATTTTCGGTAAATAAATGAAATGATAGCTCGTCGAAATTATAATTTCGAAATTAGCCAATATATGGTTTTTATATTAAAGGTTTAGTGAGGAGTTTGAGGAATTGAAGCATGTGGGACGGGATCAACCGTGTACATTTGCTGATCTGCCATGTAATCGACCGAAAAATCGATTTACCAATATCTTACCGTACGATCATTCCCGATTCAAATTACAACCCGTTGATGATGATGAAGGTTCTGATTATATAAATGCAAATTATGTCCCGGTACGAGATATACAATTATAAAATATCCCCGGGTTTAATTAAATTAATTTCATTTATTGTAGGGTCATAATTCGCCACGGGAATTCATTGTTACCCAAGGTCCCCTCCATTCGACCCGTGACGATTTTTGGCGTATGTGCTGGGAAAGTAATTCGCGGGCAATCGTAATGTTGACGAGATGCTTTGAGAAAGGTCGAGAGAAATGTGATCATTATTGGCCGGATGGTACAATGTTACCGTTATGCTACGGTGATATTAAGGTACAAATACTGAACGATAGCCAGTATTCGGATTGGATGACTACCGAATTTATGATATGTCGGGGTAATGAGCAGCGTATCATTCGTCATTTCCATTTTACGACATGGCCAGATTTCGGGGTACCGAATCCACCACAAACGCTTGTGCGATTTGTTCGTGCGTTCCGGGAACGTGTGAAACCAGATCAACGACCAATTGTCGTGCATTGTAGTGCTGGTGTTGGTCGATCGGGTACATTTATTACATTAGATCGTATATTGCAGCAGGTTGAGGTCGCTGATTATGTTGATATATTTGGCATTGTGTGGGCCATGCGGAAAGGTTTGTTCTTTTTTCAATTTATCATAATTTCTTCCATTAAATATCTTCTCTTTTTAGAACGTGTTTGGATGGTCCAAACGGAACAGCAATACATTTGTATCCATCAATGTTTACTAGCCGTCCTAGAAGGGAAGGAAAATATAAGCGGTCCCCCCAGAGAGATCCATGACAATCAAGGATATGAAGGTAGGAAATAATTAAAAGATATTAAAGAATATATTGATTAATGGCCAAGTGATGGTTTTGTTTTATTTTATTTATTTTTTGTTAGACAAACTTACTGTTGCCTGAGAGCATTTTATTGGCTATTGCCTTCAGTGTTCTAATTGTCATTTTGTAACTGTTTAATTGCTATTCATCTTTGTGGTCTGCTTTACATCAATCCGAATTTGCTTAAATTTTAATTTATAAATAAAAATGGAATAGCAGTTTAACGTTTACAACCTTACGAGCTGTATGGTAGGCAACGTAGGCAACGTAGGCAACAGAAGTTCAAATTCATTTTTTTTTTTATTAAAATCTAACAATTAAATGAGTATTGTAGTTTTGGGGATATACATTTTATAACTCAAATTAAAGAGAAAAAAATTGGTATAATTTCGACAACGGCCTATCAAAGCCGTTAACTATTATCTTTGCACATTTTCTATTTAATTTTGGTATCACTTATTTATTATTTATTTTATTTTCCCGCAAATAGAGTTTGCTCATCTTCTATCCGGCAGGAAACCGATTTTGGAGCCTGTCATGTCCTGTTTTCAGACATCAGACTACGAGTTTAGTTTTTCCTATATTCATTCATACATTTCCAAAGTTTCATATTTCTCGATGAAATTTAAAACATTAATCTACATTATGTTACAGATTATGCCCGAGTGATTTCTAGATACATGAATGAGAATAACATCTGCAAATGCTTGGCAGGATTAATGTTTGTTTGCCATGACATCTATGTTTATATAGAAGACGTATCTCCATCCAATCTACTATCATCTACTATTCTACTTTTATAAAATATGATCTTGCATTCAAACTTATTCATCATCATCATCTCGTCTTTTATTCCTCGTGGGAACATAAAGCATCAACAAATCTCCGCCATCTTAGTCTGTTCTGGGCCAGAGCCTTCACTTCGTTCCACTCCTTTCCTTCTGCTCTGGCTTCCTCGACGATTGTAAAGTCGTCGTTAAATTCCGTCCATATCCGAGGCTAATTGTTAATGTTTCTTTTGTAAGTTAAAATTCGATAGAGTACGTTACAAGCGTCCAGCTATCTGAGGATGGTGGTGTACTACACCTTTCGCACCCAGCCGTGCGTTCTTTTCCCTCTTCTTAGTTAGCTTGCCACCAAACCACGTTGGCTAGGTGAGCAGTTTCCAGCCACACATCGCGGACGTTAAGATAGGAGTTAAGAAAGAATAGACTGTCCGCTATTCTTCCCCTTATGTGGCCATTTTCAAACTTCTTAATTATTGTATTATTTCGGCTCGCTAGGAATAGTTAGCGCAATTCGCTAACCAAGTAGCAATAACATGCTGTCTGTAGTTAGATTACAAATAGACTATAGAAGTGGAAATAAATTCCGAATTGGCTTCAAATTGAATTGTTTTGAAGCACCCCAACGGAAGTTGGCTTCTTGCCTTATAACTAGACCGTCTGGTCTCCCTGCCGATAGTTATGTAATAAAAATAAATTAATAGGCTAGAAATAATTTAAGATCAATAAGATCACTGGCTACAACATCTATGATTGAGATGCATCGATAAGATTCAATTTCGATTGATTGAATTTATCGGTTAAGTTCTGACTTCAATTCTCCCAAATCTCCTATGCTTTTTGAGGACCTATTCTATTTGCTTTATCAAAAGTATATATTTTCTCCGAAAACATTTGTATTCTATTTGTATTAACTTTTCTTATCTAATTTATAATCATATTGCACCAATAAATTCCATTTTACACTATCAGAAAATTCACCATAATTCTTAATAACATTTTTGTATAAAAATATATAAAACCTGACAGTAGGCAAAACGAATGGCCATATACCGATCGACCATACATATGAAAGCGACCAATTAATTGACGAATCCACAACAAATACGACGACAACAATTGAATCGCCAACATTAAATCAATGGAAAATAGAGAGATGACCATACGAATATGATAATGGTTCCCAATCCCAAATCTGTTCAGATAATGGGATCAAATCATTATCGTTTCTATCAACATCAACAAAGACACCATTAAAACAGTCACAATCGGTCAATAATATACAACAACATTTGACCAATTGTGGTACAAATAGTGGTCGACCACATAGTGTTATATTAAAAATGTGTGATAATCAATTATCAATAAACAATTGTCTGTACCAGATCAATCAGCAGGATGATGAGAAAACGAAATTATTAATTATCAATAATGATGTTGATTATGATGTGAATAGTGATGAACAGATAACGGATCCGGATCCGAAGAGAATAGCAATGGAGCAGATGGACAGATCGATAGTAAACGGTACTAATGTGATCAATAACATTTCTATTGAAAATGGTTACAATTTAAATTCGTTAACAACGAGTCTAATTGGCTGTGATCATATCGCTAAATCGAATAGTGATCTAGTGAATTGTATTGATGAACATCATATGGATGATTTGATGGGATGTGAAACGAATAATAATAATTATGAGCATACAAATGGTTTTATTGAGCATACTAGTGATGATGATGGCGATCCGGATGATACAGATTTATCGAAACGAAATTTATTAAAACATAACAATGGTGATGGGAATATAGCTAATTTATTTTTGGGTTGGTATTTATACATTACAATTTTATCAATACATTTTTTTTTATCAATTGATTTAGTTTCCATTCGCTTTTTAATTCAATTAATTTTATTCATCTACTAATCAATCTCTCCAATCTATATATTCCTAACCCATTCATTTTACTTAAACATGGCTTTTATAATAGTTGAAGAAACGCTTAATTTTAGTATTTATTTATTTTTCGCTGCATTGATACTATCAGTTATCAGTAGATATTTTATTGATAATTATTTGTTTTATGTTTGATAATTTTCTATAATTTTAATTAATAAATTTATGAATTTTTCTCATTTTTTCAGATGATGAAGGAATTGCAGAGTCTGGAATGTGATTGTAAAAATTGTATTATTAATAATGATGAAAATCTCATGTAAATTGGAATATATACCATAAAATTACTATAAATAATTTCGTCGTAAGCACATTTGCAAACTCTCATTTTAATAATCGTTTAATTGCGACAATTTTATTTAAAGTCGAATAATTGTATATTTTGCAATATAATTAGGAATGTTGTAGAATGTCCTATAATATCATGTCAAGGAGAACTTTCTAAATCTACATGCGACTTGAACTGATATTACCATATATCATCACTCAATCATCATCATTTCATGATCACAAATCTAAAAGAAAAGAAATGAATGAACACATGTTCCTCACATTTTTGTAACAGCCCATCGTGTGCTTCATTTCAATTTTCTTTTGATATTCTTCATTAGTTCGCAATCGTTCTTCTTCAAATTTGTCCTTTTGTATATTCACCGTTTGTTCAAGGGCTGCAATGCGTTCATTTCGTACATTATCCAAATGTATTACCATATCTGTTTGTTTATCGTTTAATCGAGTAACGATAATTCGTTTCAATTTATTAGCGCGTTGCATTAACGTTGCAACGTTGTTTAAGTAGTTGTGCTTGCTTGTTATTCTTCCTTTTTACATCAGCTATTTATAATTCCAGTTGTTGTAACGTCGCTTCGACGTTCTTCGGCCAATTATGCTGAAGCATTCTTTGATTTCCTTCCTACAATTAAATTCTGTCCCGTATCAGATTCTGTATCTTTAAATTATTCTGCCGTATCAGATTCTGTATCTTCAACTTAAAGAATTGTATCAGTATTCTGCCGTATCAGATTCTGTATGTTTAAGTTAAAGAATTAAATTCTGCTCGTTATCAGAATTCTGCCGTATCAGATTCTGTCTCTTTAAGTTAGGATTTAAATTCTGATGTATTAGATTCTGTATCTTCAACTTAAAGAATTGTATCAGAATTCTGCTGTATCAGATTCTGTATGTTTGAGTTAAAGAATTAAATTAATTTGTACGCCTTTCTTAAATCTAGTTCCGGTGGCTTTCGTTTTATTTGGTAAAATCGATCATGACTTCGACTGGACGTTACATTCATAGCCATAGCACCAACTTTTCTCTAAACTGTTTCATTAAGGAAATGAAAGGTTCGGCTAAGAGATCAATTTTTTCCGTACGAACAATTTGTTCGGTCAGGTTCGGTATAATAATGCTCTTTGATCCAGTGGCGCCAATTCAAGAGATTCTTGGGGGGGGGGGGCCAA
>JANTOP010000476.1:0-19266 GCA_027564815.1 Symmerus nobilis
AAGTTTAGTAGTTTTTGTAAAAAAAAATCCGGAAAATGACCTATTTTTTCGCGCTACAACTGGTGCGATCCCCTTAATTGTCGTCCCGATTTTTGGTAGTCTACCTATTTTACTTACTTTATATACTTACTTAGATCTGGAATCTGGACGCTACGAAATGTGAAAAAGCGGGAATGTAATCACATGTAATATACAGGCGTTATGCATGCAACAAAATGCTCTCCTGCGACGCGATTGTTAAGGTATGATGATGATAATCGAAAAGATCTCTTAAGCGTGGGCAAAATCGCACCCTGATCTCATTCAACCTATATATTTCCTGCAAAGTATGTGTATGTTACTCAATAATGTCAGTTTTCGAGATACATTATTTAGTTTATTTGTATAAACGTTGAATTTTAATTAATTATAATATTATAATCTATAATCTAATCTATAATTTATGATATTGAATAATATTATAAATAAAATGGAAATTTTTATACTTCATTCTAATCATAAAAGGTATGAATGGAAACAAGAAATCCTGGGTTAATTTAATCTAAATTTTCTTGACTTTTACTATATATTAATATTTATTAAATAGAATTAATTATTAAATTTTTACATATAAGTTAGTAAAACTTTCCCTCAATAAAATTTCAATGAAGTACTTTGGGAAATTATTTTCAATTTCTAAACGGATTGGTGTATATCAAATTTTTGAAAATTTGATTGGGAAATTTTCGTCTTAGGTAGTTGTTGGAAGTATCCACAGGGATTTTTTGGCAGGGATTTTCGTGCACAACATTAAAGAATTACTTTATGGAAATAGCCTTATCGTCAAGTGAACTATGCGTTTATGCCATCGCAATTTTGCTCTTAGTAATATAGTAGTAGCAGACCAAAGGTGTGCGTAGAAGTATATAGAGCGTAAAAATCATTCCCATTATACCCTTTGTACATCATATAAGATACAACGCCCTGAGTGTAAAATTATATTCTATTCTTAATCATCCCAAAATTTACTTATTGGGACAAGGCCGTAGAAAATATTTAAATGGCTTAATCAGTCCTTTCTATAACCATAAATGTAGAAATATGTGACAATTTAAATTTTAATCTAAGTGTTCTGAGTCTACGGCTATATACTAATTTCCATTTCTAAAATCAAATACATAATTTTTAGTAACCAAACGTTTCTCATAATTTATTTATATTAAAAATTCAAATAATGGCCCTACAATCCCCACTCCTAATTCAACGAATTTTACTTGGTAACCAACTGCAAAAATGCACCATTTATCCATTGCAACGCCACGTCCACTGCATTCCCGATCATCTACAATCCGTTGCGACCGATGAAGATCCCAAATTTTCCAATATGGTTCAGTACTTTTATCACAATGCCGTTCAAATTATTGAACCGCATTTAATTGCATCATATTGTAAGTTTACCGGTATGACCGAGGAAGGACGAGAGAAGAGAGTTAAAGCTATCATTGCCGTAATGTCATCAGTTAGTAAAGTGTTGGAGATGACATTTCCGATAAAGCGGCGCGATGGCAATTATGAGCTGATAAAAGCTTATCGGGCACATCATTCCTTACATCGGTTACCACTTAAAGGAGGTATTGAATTGTTACTCAAATAAAAATGGAATTGTTTAATTAATCCAGATTATTAAAGGTATTCGATATGCTCTGGACGTTGATCGAGATGAAGTGGAAGCACTAGCAGCTCTGATGAGTTTTAAAAATGCATGCGTAAACGTTCCGTTTGGTGGTGCTAAAGGTGGTATTCAAATAGATCCACAATGCTATAGGCGCAGTGAATTACAAGCGATCACCAGACGGTATGCAACCGAATTATTAAAGAATAATTTTGTTGGACCGGGAATCGATGTACCGGCACCGGATATGGGGACATCGGGCAGAGAGATGGCTTGGTTTGCCGATCAATATTTAAAAACGTTTGGTAATTGAAATGAATATCAATTTAAATTGTCAATATTTAAATTTGTCTTTTTAGGTTTTAATGACATTAACGCTCAAGGAATTATAACTGGGAAACCGTTAACACAAGGCGGTATTAGGGGACGAGAAGAAGCAACCGGAAAAGGTGTATTTTTCTCCCTACAAAACTTCATGCGACAGGAGGCATGGATGAAAGCGATTAATCTTGAAACTGGATTTGAAAATAAAACTTGTATAATTGATGTAATTTTCCGTATAATCTATAAGTTATACCCTCCCTCTTCATTAATTAAAAATAACCCGTTAGGGTTTCGGTAACGTAGGATCATATGCTGCAAAATTCATATCTGACAGTGGTGCTAAGGTGATTGGAATCAAAGAAATTGATTGCTCCCTACATAATCCAGATGGGATTAATATTGACGATTTAAACGATTATAAAAAGAAGAATAACGGGTCGGTTAAAGGTTACGATAAAGCGAAAGACTTTTCGGGCGAAATTACGGAAGAGGAATGTGATATTCTTGTACCAGCTTCGGTGCAGAAGAGTATAACGACGAGTAATGCGGATAAAATTAGAGCGAAAATTATTGCTGAAGGTGCAAATGGACCAACAACTCCAGCAGCCCATGAGATTTTATTGGGTAAAAATATTCTCATCATTCCTGATATTATGTGTAACGCTGGCGGTGTTACCGTATCGTACTTTGAATACTTAAAAAATATCAATCATGTGTCGTTTGGAAAATTGACTAGGAAAAATGAGCGACGAAAAATATTAGATATATTTCAATCTGTCGAAGAGTCATTATCTGCAGGCGATAAAGGGGTGATATTTTGAATTTTAACTCCTTGCAGAATTGATCTTCAAAATCTTTTTTTTTTAGGTAAAAATTGTCCCAACTGAATCTTTAGCAACTCGGCTTGAACAGCAATCGGAAATAACGCTTGTATATTCAGGTTTAGAATATGTTATGGAAACGGCAGCAACCGGCTTAATGAATACCGCTCATAAGTATAATTTATGTTTAGATTTACGTACGGCTGCCTATATTCAATCAATTGAAAAAATATTCCAAAATTATGAAGATGCTGGTCTTATAATGTAATCTTTACTTATTCTAATAATTTAATTAAAAACGAATGCTTAATTTAATTCTTACATATTACTGTCTAGTTAGAGAAATTGTACAATTTCATGATATAACTCTATACCCATGTCGACATAAGATGAAACTTTATTAATTCTGTAATCATATTAAAAATACCACAAACTATTACAATTCAAATATACCAAGCTCTTATGCTTTGCAGTTAAGAATAATTTCAAATTTTAATTTATAGTTTTCTAAAGTCGATATCAGGTATTAGAAGATATAACAAAAATGTATGTCTTTTAAAAGATTCTTTAAAATGTATAAGCTATATTTTCTTGAACTAACTTGATATATGTTTCTAAACTACAGGCGCTAAACAGAAGATAAAATACCTTAACCCGACTCAGATTGACTCAGAACTTTTTTTTTCGAACTTTTTGATTTTAACTACATAGACAATGTCCCATCTAGCCCATTCACAGTTTACGCGAAAACAGGCGTTGACTTAGGTGTTGCCATATGGCAACACGGAGTCAATTCGGGTTAAGTCTGTCTAAGATAATATAAGTATTATTTGTCAAATAAAATTTAAATTAATAAACCTATGGCATAATGCCACTTAATCACATCATATAATAAGCGTCCATTAATGATTATACTTAAGGGGGCTCGCACTTGGAAAAAGGGATTTTTGTTTTATTGCATAAAAAATACTAGACTATATTTCGCAACGATGTGTGCCAGGTTTTCGAAAACAGGGAGGCCCAAACTATCCATGCTTTCCAGAAGGTGGAATGAAAAATCCATTATTTTCAGAATACTAGCTATTTTAAAAATGAGTGTTTTTTCTTATATAAAAATCTTTTAACAGAAACCATAAAAGCTACAGCATCTAATTTGTAACTACAGTGTAATCCACTTATAATGGAAACTCGCTTATAATGAACAATTTTCTAGGTCCCGG
Organism: Symmerus nobilis; assembly: GCA_027564815.1. Taxonomy (NCBI): domain Eukaryota; kingdom Metazoa; phylum Arthropoda; class Insecta; order Diptera; family Mycetophilidae; genus Symmerus; species Symmerus nobilis. Next base: position 4,017 of record JANTOP010000476.1, read on the forward strand.
CTGAGCCATCATTTAAGGGCAGAAGACCATTTTTAAGATGATGATAAAATTATTCACTTTCTGTTGCATTTTAAATTCCGGCCCTCATAAATATTTCTTCCCTTCAAATGGCCAGTTGAGCCTACCTTCAACCTACAAGATTAGTTGAGATTACATCAGACATATTTAAGTAGGAATGTGCTGGATATCCGATGACAGTGGAAAAAAGGTATAAAAAATTAGTAATTAATAACTAATAAATATTAGAATATTATAACTAGGGAAATTAATTGTCTGGACATAGCTTATTCCCGTTTTCAGTATAAATACCGCCCACTGCACTGAATAATCTTTCAGAAATTATAGAAGAAGGGGAGGGTTTAAGTACTTGATCACTACATTTTTGAGATTTGGATATTCTTTGCGGTGTTGTTTCCACCAGATTATTGAGCTATTTTTATCTGGACAACAATGGAAGCGTCAAATATTTATCCAACTCCAAGTTTGTAAGTTGCAGCCTTTTTCTTGCTTCTATCGCTTGGTTGCACAATACAACACCAGTTATGCACAATATTTATGAATATTTACAAAATCAAAGTAATGTATATCATTTTTCAAGACTCTTAAGGGGACAACCAACCCAAAATTTCGGAAACCCACTTGAAATCCGTTCAAATCTAGAATTTAAGATGCGGTGTTAAGACTGAATGTACCATTATTTTATCAAAATGAAGCTTTGTTTAAATCGATTTATCTCTACTATTTATTGTTCAAGATTCAAAATGCTCAATTTTTATGCCATTTGACTTTCTTTTCACGTACTCCGAAAAATATTGGACCAATTATCAGAACAGATTTTTGATATGTTTTTTTAACTTACTAGCAATACACTGCCCAAAACATCCAGAAATTGTTGATTTTTTCTGTTTTTTGAATCAAGCTGCAGTAAATAAGTCAAACCTTTTAAAAATAAATTTATCAAAATTCAGAATCCTACAATTTCTTTATTATGAAAATACAAACAGTTTCAGATAATGAAAAAAATGAAAACTGAAAATGAAATTGACTGCCAGGAGCATTTTGAAAATGTCCCTTTTTTGGAGGTATTATTAATAAATAAATGTTTATTATAGTCATTATTGGAATGTTTTACATAAATGTTATCTACTAATAGAGCAGCTTTATACAACCAAAAATGATAGAAATCGGTTGGATATTAGGGATTTAGCCATTTGGGTTGGATGACCCCTTAAGAAACATTTACAAATAGCTTGTGAAAAATTTCCCAACAAGTCCTCATACTTGTAAAATGATTTTTACAATTTTTTGTTCTAAGATATTATATTATTATTGAGGAGTTATTAAATTATTAAGAGGTTTGAATAACATTTTTTGAAAATTTGAGCAATATCCAGCGTTTAATATCCGGCTATCCGACCGGATAATGGATACCGTATATCCGTCCGGATATCCGGTATCCGGCTATCCGGCAAATCCACTATCCGGCACATCCCTACATTTAAGTGCATCACGCAATCCCCAACCAAGGCTAAAATACTCAACCTGCTAAGTCTCTGCATCAATAATAGTATGACAAATATTTTTAACAATTCATCACGAGTTTTTAGACAAAGATACGAGATATGAAATAGTAGGCTTCATTAGAGGGATCTAGGGAGGAGCAGCTAGAACTTCTCTGCGTCAATCAATTTTAGAGGCCTCAATTTACAACTTTGTTAGAAAAGTGCATACATGCGTGCAGAAAGAAAATTGTAAACAAAGCACTGATTGTGAATGTAGCAGAACTAAAAAATCTTGCGATGAGACCTACCTACCGATGAGTTCAGTGAATAAAATCAATGTTTTTCGACGAAGATTATTGTTGAAATGTTGGAAATATTTTTCGTTAATTTGTAAAAATTGTGCACCAACAATTACCAAGAAATAACTCGTCTAGGGAAAGGATGTTATGATATTTCTCGTTTTGTAGGTACAATTGTCATTTTAAGGGCATTAAATATTTAAGTTAGTAACCGTAGTTATCTGTATCCTAATCCATCCTTGATTTATAAAAATATCGAAGGTTACGAGATTTATTAAGTGGCGAATTCAAGTGTTCGTTAAATGCTATATAGAAGGCATTGGCAAATTCACTCCGGGCCTGGGTTTCTAAAGGGGCCCGGAAATTTTCATATTTCTCTGCTTACATATTAGAATCAATTAGAATGATCAAGAAAAAAACTTTTCTGATAAAAAAAGGCTACAATAAATTGTAAATGCATGTGCATTTTACAGCTTTGTATCATAGCCTACTTCTAATTTAATAAATTATTAAATTATTTAGAAAAGGCGAAAATTCTGAAATGCTCCCTCTTAAGAAATCAGCATGTTATTTTTATCATATTTGACTGTTTTTAATTTATTATGTCTTGTATTAAGTGTTCTGTCCCGGGCTGGAATTTCCTCTCGACGACCTTGAGCAAATTTATACTTTTAGTCGGTACTAGGCACTAAATACATTTTAACTTTTGTACTTTTAATCCTTAAAAGTGCCAAGTATGAATGTACTGAAGTACTTGCGCATAGATGTACTAAATAATAATGTATTTAATTAAACCCGTCCAAACTCTACATTCCCGACTATTACACTACTTTCCCAATTTTCGTCTACTTATTCTACAACACTTCTGGAATTTTTACATAAAATAATTCTTAGGGTCGCACTAAATTCTAAATATATTTTGTCATAGTACTTTCAAGAACACTACTAAATACATTTTGGGCTTTGTATTTAGTGCCTCAATAAGTGAAAATGTACTTAGTTTTTTTGGACCTTAAATTGGACTTAATAAATTTTATACTGAACTAAGTATATTGGGAATTACTATTTTGAATATTAAAGTATTCAACTAAAATATATCCATTGCTTAAGAATTTAATAAGTATAGAAAACGTAAGTTATAATACGTAAACTACTCCTTAAAAAAATTTACTTAAGGCGTTTGGTGAAAATGGGTAAACAATTTACAGAACTTAGTTGTACTATATATATGTTATGTCGATTCAATGATAACTATTGCTACAAAAGCAGGATATTCTGTTTAAAATCAGAAATCGCTAAATTGCCGTTAGACGATATACGTTAATGATAAAAACTTACCATAATTTCGAATTATCCAGGAGAAATTTGTCCCATTTGTCATCATTTATTTTATGTTTTAGGATATAATCTAAATAAATTTGAGTTAATCTAATACATTTCCATAACTTAAATTATAATAAAAACAATAATTTCATTTAAATTTGTGACTCATAGTTTAATTTAATTAAACTCTTTACATTCAACATAGTTTAGTTTAAAACTAAACTAACCATTTAATGTTGAATGATGATCTTTGGTATTTATAAAAATAATAAAACGATAATTGAGGTTTTATCAGCATACTAGTTTTGTGATGTACGGATTGAAACTGGATCCCTTCTTTTAAGTAATTCATGTGATACGTGTTCGTACGTGACAAATGTTACTGCCGTTGCTGGTACAACTCGGATCAAGTTCGGTCCCAAACCTTTGTAAAAACCCTTCCAACCTTCATGGCTAAAATTAGATAGGAACAAAAAAAAAGAGGAAAACAACCAAATCATATAACAAAATTAATGAATTAATTAAAGTAAATTGAATTTTTTAAACAAAACTCTTACCTTAGCATTTGATTTTAGATTAAAAAGATATTTTTAGTTAGCGAAGCTAAAAAAAAATTGTCAAGTCTATAAATGTTAATAGATTTTGAAAAATATTAACTGCTAAAGTAATTTCTTTGTTTTAAAATCCAATTAAAATCTTATAATGATTAAAAACTTGACCTACAGAATGCCCAATAAAAAAAAAATATTTGCTAAAAACAATAAACACTTTTATATTAATAAATAAAAGTTTTGTATTGACCAGCAGATACATATTTTCTTATTTAAATCAATTCTAAAATTTTACAACAAATAATAATAAATTCTATATGAATTGCACATTAATCTCTTTTAACAATTCCAGCAATACACGCGTCGTTCTTACCACACATTTATTATTATTATTTTTTTAAATCTCAACAATATAAATTAATTCTTAAACATTATAATTATTGTTTCGTTTTATATCTTAAGGGTGTTAGTATGTTTCTTAAAAAAAAATAGTTGGGATGGAATATTTCTTTTTATTAATATTATTTCCTTTTCAATTTTCCACTATCGGTTTTCTTTCCAAATAAATAATAATAAATAAAAAAAAATTTATCAAATAAAAAATAATTGAGAAATAATAAAAATTAATACACTAATTCGGATAGAGAAGTATATAAAAAAAATTGTATATAAATCTTAATCTTACAATAAGCCAATAATTATTTTCTTTTTCTGCTATTTTTTTTTCTTTTTTTTTTTTGAATTTTAAAAATTGATAGATTTTAAGGATTTGTAAATTTCTCATAGATAATCATCACCATACAAATGTTTGGAGTTACATGTACTAAATATGGTATTAGGCCCTTGTAAAAACCAGGCATACGTTCGTACCTCCATGTTTGTCGTATACAATCCCATGTCCCTTTATACGAGTGATGTTGATCTTGTAATCGGGCCCGTAACACTTGATATGGGTATGTTGCAGCAGCGGCTATCAACTTTGATATAGCAGCAAAGATTAAGTATTCACTTGTCGCCTAAAATACAAAGGTAATTTATTAATTAAATAAAAGAAAAAGTTCAATTAAGAATTTTGAACTTTCTGGTTTCTTTGATCGATTACATTGGTAATGTTTTCTGTTATTGTCGGCATTAAGAAAAAAAAAATGTTTCTAGATAAGCACCGAAACGAGCCTCTTTCAAATTAACCTTATTTTTTAAATTTATCTTTTTATATAATTTTCTTTGTTAATTTCTTTTTAGATTATAATTGTTTTTTTCATTCAAGTTTAATTAAAGGTTAAAAGTGATTTTTTTTTTAAATAATTAAATTTTTACGATCGTTATCAAGCCAGCTCATAAACAGGAATTAGATAAGACTTATATTTATAAATTGACTTAATAAATTGGATTAGATATGAATACATACCAATTTTGTATCAATTGGCAATTTTCTGTAATCATTATATTTATTTTTCATCTCTTCGTATGTCATAAACTGCAAAGCACCATGTGACACTCCAAACATTCCTGGAACAAATCCCTTAAAAAAAAAAAAATCATCAATAATGGATTTTATAAAAAAAGATAAAAATTTCTTTTACCTTATACAATCCTCGTACACCTTCCGTTCGGTAAATTTTTACTAATCCATCAATCATACCCCGATACCGATCCGTTGATGTTGCCGCCGACTGTCCAACACTATCATACTGTAAGCATAATCTTGTTTTCACAACCCAAATTGGATTTGTCATAGCTAATGTAAGGATGCCGGCTTCAGCGGCGGCCAGCATATGTAAGGTGGGACCTAACGGTGTTGTAGCATTTCCACCTTGAATCCATGTCTTTATTGTATTATAACTGGCAGGAGTAGGAATTTATTAAACATCAATTTTAATAATTAAAAATCATGTTTTTATTTACAATAAAAAGTAGAACCCCCATGCGCTACCCGAACCCCAAACATTTGGCGTAACTCCTTTGTATAGACCACGGAAACCTTCTTGACGGAATATTGTCACAAATGCGCTCGTCATACCTCTATATTGTGGTGTACTTGACGTTCGACCATCATTTACTGCAAGGGAAATTAACAAATAATAATTAATTTCAGCTGACTTTTAGTACTGAAAACCTAGAGCCCCATAAAATTGTAAATGTAGGACATTCGAGAAAAATGCAAAAAATAGAATACCTTGTTGCTATGAAATTTCACCGAGAAACATTTTAAACTAATACATTGGACGCTTAATAGTGATAAGGTAGAGACATGCTTTTATTAATAATTCCGTTATCTCTACGTTTCTCTGTTTTCCGTCTCAAAAGATTATCAGTTTTCTTATAAAATTAAAAAAAAAACACCGTCCGTCGATGATATAAGTCTTATACAGACATTCTTCTATATACGGATAGATTCAAGCAGGTAGATTCTGGGCTTATATCAGAACAAAGAATAAAACTAATTGTTATCCATCCGCAAGGCTCACAAGTCTTCGAAAGTTACAAATATAAAGAAACTACTGAATAATAACTTCATATTTACTAAAAATCCCAAAGTCAAAATGAACTTTTGATTGAACTCGCCATTTTGATTGCTCGACCATTTCACAGTTGACTTGCCGCCTCTGAATACAATTAAATGTTAAATTTATAGCAATGCCGACTCACGGGCACACTACTGTTCGTTTAGAGCTCGTGAACCAAGCGAAAAAAGTCAAAACGTCCTGGAATACCGATAGGTTTCATAGTATGACTTCTGCGAGTATCCAGTGGCGTGCAGATTAATGCGCAGAAGGCGCAGAGCACACCTGAAACATCAACCAAGTCGTAACTGGTTTTATTGCTGTTCATGTTTCGGTTTTAAATTTATAAGTTTTAAAACCTATTTTCTATCCAAATAATTTAACGTTATTGAAATTTAAAATTGTCTAAAAAGAGCTTTAAGATACATACTTCCGAAAGCTTATCGACTGTTTTTAATTAAAATATTATTTTATTCATAAATCCGAATAAATAAATTTAAATGAAATCGGAAACTTTGTTAAGAAGTTCTGTGGAAAATTCAAATCAATAGAAAAGCTTTAATGAATTGAATTGAAGGCAAATTATCATGAAGGCATTCATTGTCCTTGTTTGCTCTTGACAAATTCATCTATCAACCTTGAAATTTTGCATAAATTTATACTGTCAATGAGCTTTCGAGATTTTTGAAGTATTTTATTTGGGAAAATTTGAAATTTCGTGAAAGGACCGATATTTGGAGAGAAAATAGATTTTACAACGTAAAAAATTAAGTTCGAAACGTTGAAATATGCAAACGTAAGCTTTTATTGAGCATTAGAAATTTTTAAAGCTAAACGATGTCCGATATTCTAATTTCTCAGAGCGAGAATTTACGAATTTTTCATTTTTCTTAGAAAAATTTCAACTTTTCCGAAATATTTCATTTTTCTATTTTTACCTAACTGTCAAGGTAACTTTGTGCGTCTTTACATTTCTTTTCATTCTATACTCTATAGTCTGAATTCGTAATAATATTCGTAATGTTTTTCTTCCAACGATATGTTGTCCTAACATACAGTTGTGGACGAGGCTGAAACCATAACGTACGTGGGCTACGATGACTCTTTGCGTAGCCATTCTCAACCATGAGTGTTAGATATAATTTATTAACAACACAGTCTATTATAATTTTAATATGTTAATTCGTAAGGGTGGGTAGGTCTTTGGACTCCGCTAGTCAAAGTCAATCAGTCTTAGATAATTACTTGGCTGTGGCTTGCAGATATATTATAAAAATAGTGCTTGTATTTATATTTTTAGACTGGTTCAGAGTAGATTGTCTTAATTCAAATTTATCCGTTTTGAACGGAACAAGGTGCTAATAATTACCTACGAATTTTAGCAAGTTATCGAATAAATCATTTTACGCGAGTCACGGAATATTTTTTAATTTTCTTATTTTACAATGATGTCGTCCTTTATTGTGATCATGGGAACATAAGAAATAAGCAAAATTACTAAACTGAAACTGGAGGCGGAAATCTGAGATTGAAATTAGAAAGGAAAAATATATCCACGTGATGTAACAGGGATGTGCTGTCATTGTCCAGGTCGCGAATACTACATATTTACTAATTACGAAAGCCTTTCTATGCAATATTTAAGAAAATATATACAAATTTCTGTATTGTAACCCCAGCATTCAAATGGTTAACAGGTGAGTTTTGGGAGACTTCCATATCCTTAATGAGAATTATTCCTGTTGGAATTGTAGTCGTATTTAGACACCTTACTGTTGTGGGAAAATTGTTTACTACTTTCGCGAAATAAAAGTTTATTTGAAAACACCATAAACATAACGGTGAATACCCTTTAACGGAAAATCCTTGAACATCTCCGATAAATTTATGATTAGGTGTTATCGAACTGCTAAAATTGCCCCTAAATGCCCTAAAATGACGCCAGAATCTAGTATCTAATCAACTGATTCTATATGAAATTTGTATACACAATTTTTTTCTTGCAAAACTCATTAAATTTTATTTTATTTCCTAATATTCTTGAGCCAATATGAAATGTGTAGTATAAATGTATTATTTTTTTCACGTCTTCAACATATACTCGTACATTGGCGTTGAATATATAATGAAATTATAAATAATTATCATGTCACGTGAATTTTTCGCAAGATTGTTTTCGTTTATTTGTTAAGAATTTTGTCAACGGATGATAATGAAATAAATTACAAGGAGCGGTGACGGGACGGGAATCATACAATCAATTTAATTTAACTGTAGAAATCCAATTACGAGTTTTGTTTGTGGAATAGAATATACCCATAACGGTTCATTTTAGTATATGTATTAAATCAATAATACAAAGAATGTTTATTTTACGGAAATTGATATTTTTATAATAAATATTATGTCGGGCTGGGTTTTGTTAGGTTTATTATAATAATAATTGACTTGGATTAATGGGTTTCAGAATTTAAATGCTATTTTTATAACAATGATCTCGTATAGACAACGAACGTTTCAACTTTCAAACTGTAATTAAAAAACAACTAAGAAAAATGAGTAGAGCTATCTTATACATTTATTGAAGTTACCAATTTTCATCATAGTCTCCTAATACCTACATTAGATTATTAACGGAAGTTACATCTTTCATTGCATTAGTTTAATCAGCTAGTGGCAAATTCATCTTATGACCTAAGGAGTATAGGAATCTTCTATTTCTATTTAATGGTTGTAAGGATCAGTTAAATATAAACATTTATTTCAAACATAACTTTTACTCGAAATGAATGAATTCTTGTATCCAACCACCTACTTTACTACCCGTGAAAACATATCAACAAAATCGTAACCACAGTTTTGCATAAATTTATGCTTTCAATGAACTTTCGAGATTTTTGAATTATTTTTTTTTTTGGAAAAAATTGAAAATATCGTGAGAGGACCGATATCTGGATAGAAAATAGATTTTAAAACGTAATAAATTAAGATCGAAACTTAGAGCTTTAGTTGAGCTTTTAATAGTTTGGACAAGCTTTCTGCGAAAATTCCATATTTCATTTAAATTAAATAAACCGGATAATAATTCGATTCTAAATTACATAAAATGACATTTTAATCTTAAGCTATCAATGAGCTTTCGAGATTTTGAAGCTTTCTTTTAGAAAATTTGAAATTTCGTCAAAGGGTTGTTAATTGGCTATAAAATAGATGTCAAAACGTAAACAAAAAGGTTCGCAAAATAAAGCTTTCTGGGAGCTTTAAAGTTTTTGCAGTGCTTTTGTACGCAAAGTTCAGTTTAGATATTTTTGTATTTTTCCTAATTAATTTATAAACTTTCTGCAATTTTACATTTCTTTGGATCCGAAGAAAATGATCGGGAAATCCGGTCGGGACGTCCGATATCAACATTTTTCGGTATGAGCTTTTGAATTTTTGATTTTTCTTAGATGAATTTCATCTTTTCGGAAATATTTAATTTTTGTATTTTGACCTAACTGACAAAGCAACTTTCTGCGTTTTTGTTTTTACGTTTTCCTCCGACCGTAACATTTTGTTAAGGGGTCATAATATTCTGCACACCTTATGAAGATGTTAACCGTACGCCACTCAACTACAGAGAAATCAATTCTCTATCAGGAGATTTTCTTTGCAAATAATTGATAAAATTTAATATGAAAAACTTGACAATAATCCGATAATTTATTTATTTATTTAATTAAATCTGCGGGAATGACAGCTTTTACCCTAGAGGGTATCGATTGAATTAATTGTTCACAAGTTGATGTTTTCCCATTCTTCTGAAGCAATTCTTTTAAAATCAACTTTGGATGTTGGATTCCCCTTCCTTATATTTTTTTCAGTATTACCCACAAATGCTCAATGGGGTTTAGATCGGGACTCTGTGATGGCCATGGTAACACCTGAATCCCATTTTCACTGAACTAGCGGAGCTACGTTCGGGCTGTATAGCATGGGGCGTTGTCTTGTTGATAGTAAATGGTTTCACTTCGCTGATTTCCAAATCATCTGTCAATAGATGGCAACGGGGTTGAAGATAGCATTGAATTGAGCTGTGCAGCCAGTTCAGAAGATGTTTTCTTCCGATATTTCAGGCACTTCCTATCCGGTAACCGATCTTCTCTGTAACCAGTAATTTTTTCCTGCTCGATTTTGGACGATTTTTTAATGTTTTCAACTCGTCATACACGGTTAAGGTTAAAGTAGCGGTACTCCTTTAACACTTCACATGTCTAGCGATTTCTAAGAAATTTCGGCCTTGTAACTTCAACAGCACAATTTGATGACGTTCAAGTTCCGTTAATTCTCTTCTTGTTGGCTTATTTCTAATAATCAATTGTCACATGATATCACAAAATACACAAGATTTGAAACTCAGGGTGAGTATTTGCAAGAATAAAACAACCACCCAATAGCACATTTAAGATTAATTGCAATATTATTAGATGGAGCTAAGTCTGATAAGCAGAAGGTAAATCAGTCTGTAAAAGAGTATAGGTGTGTACGTATGTGGATATTTGTTTGTTTAAAGTCCTTATCAGTCAAATTACAGAACACATTTATTTTAATATGTGTATAAAATGCTATAGGTTTTAAAAAATATTATGGGGTGGCTAATGCTTTCTGCCGCTTGAATATATAGTATACCTACAGCTACTACGGGTGGTCTCTTGACCGCTTATGGAAAATGTCCGTCCTTAACATACAATACCTTCCAATATTTTCATATACTAAAACACACAGCTTAACTACCTACTTCGTAGTTGCAAGCAAAGATTTGTCAAGTTCTCCAAAATATGCGTCCGTTTCCCATACGACTTCTTTATTTGAACGAAATCTTTTGTTTAGGAGCCATCTCTTCCGATTTGGAAACAAATAATAATCACTGAAGGCCAAATTTAGAGAATACGATGGTTGAGGAAACAATTCGAAGTGGCAATTTTGCTATTGCAATTACGGATGTGTGAGGTGGATAATATGAACATTTTTCTTCGCTAAATGATGTCGTTTTTGCATCATTTCTTCATACAACCGGTCCAATGGCAATCAGCCTGTTGAAGTCCAGTGCTGAACATAAGTCGCCCCCAAGATTTGTTCATTAGGGGGTTTTTGGTCTGATAATTCACCACGCTGACCAATGCGGGTTGGTGAATAATATAGTTAAATTAGTTGTTTTGGCCTTAACCTGTTGTCATTGACCAATTTAAGTTAACGGCGGTGGTGAATAGGTGTGATTGCAACTGGGATCTGGGAACGGTTAGTTAGATAAGCCTCCATCGAATCCAATAAACAAGAGTGTATACCGATGTCACGCAACTTTCGAATCGGGATGTTATGGCGAACTACACTACATCCACTTGTTCTCCCGATTAAATTTCTTTTAAGCCGAAGTTATCGAATTCGACAATGTTAATAGCCGTTGATCGATCTTTTATGAATCCATGTTGGAAGACAGAAATAATATGCTTAACTTTAGTGGATAAGAATTGATATTCCGTCTAATTGGTAGTCAAAATAACAATTTGAGAAACGACGATTAAATGTGGTCAACGCCCTTGTGAGACACAATATATTTTCATTTTATTATATTTTTCAATAACATGGTAAAGCGACCTAGGCAACTGACATTTTCTCATATCGGATGGAAAAGTTGAAACAATGTCGCCCGACCAAAAAAATGGGACGACCTTATGTGTACACCAGGAATATTTCTGGCGTAACCAGGGATTTTACTTGTGTTGATCGACAATGTTTCTATATCTAGACATGCCATTAGACAGCTTATTCAACGCTGGATCGAAACATTATTCGTTCAAATACCTTTGACTTAGGAACCGCACATTAGAGATTCAAAGATGATATTTGAAAACTCTTAACAGACTTGTGAAAGTTGGTCGTCTCTTAAGTAAAAAACGAAAAGCTGTAATGGGATAATCCTTATCACACAGTATTATTGACAAGTTTGTAGTTTAAATGGTACTTCCGATAATATTATATCCGGCGAGTAGTCTACTACTCGTGTTTTGTTTCAATTTTTTAATAAAATAATCTCTCCGTTGCACAATAATAATAATTATTTGTTTGATCGTGTGTAAAATGGGTTCGTGTGGAAAATTTAATTGTATACAAACTGTTATTCAGAGAATTACTATTAATTCCTTATGTGTGCTAAATTTGCACACAACACTCGTTCAAATGAAATTCTAGTGTTTATTTCAATACACATTTTCCATCATCTTGGGTTTGATTAAACATATAAATTGATTGTGTCCCGAGAAGAAGAATCATTGAAAAGTGAACCATATACGTGCAAAGAGCTCTTAAAATATTATTGTTTTACTATTTACATAATTCAGTATTTTACAAGAAAATAAATTAATCAAAATGACTTGTCCAGCATGTGGAACTAGTGAGTGGATTACTTCATTCGTTTAGTTTTGAATTAAATGATTTAATAAAATTATTTCTTTAAGATTGTCAATGTACATCAGAGAAATGTTGTGCGGGATGCAAATGCGATTCAAACTGCAAATGTACTTGTAAAAATGGAGGGAGTGGAAAAGAGGGATGCTGCAAGAATTGAGACAATTGAATTTGGTTTTATTTGAACACCACACATAATATTATATAGTTTGTAACTAGTAGACCTTAAGGTTATATAATTAAAATAAATTAATTTGTGTAGTTTACTTCAAATCGAGCTTCAAATACAATTAAATTCCTATAGCGTTCATTTTATTATATATAACTTCCAAAATTCGGGATTTAATTTGGCCAAAATAAATTTTCATGCCATACCATCCTTTTTAAATACATTGTGATGTCTGATTTTTCTATGGGACTTTCCATGAAAAAGGATGACATCGCAATGTAATTAAATAAGTTAGCAGTCGTTTGCAATGACGTGGTACGAAAGTGTAGAGGCGCCATAATTGTTTCATGTGCCTTATTCGGTTACCGAACGTTGGCGATCATATTGGCTATTAGAACTTTGTTGACGGCTGCTCGAAAGAGCTACTCGATTGTTCAAACCATATACATAGATTCTTCAACCATGAAGTTCTTCTTCTACCTGGAGGACGTCTTCAATGGTATCTTACCCTGTATAATTCCTCGTGATACGTCCAAAATAATTTAATTTACGTATCTTCACAGTCTTTGCAATTTCAAGTCCGACGTAGGACACATTCATTAGTTACACGATCCGTCCTACTAATACGTAACATTCAACGATAAATCCGCATTTCAAACGCCTCCAACTTTTTCATGGTTGCTTCAGAAACCGTCCATTACTTGGCACCATATAGAAGTATAGAGAATACAAAACATTTCACAAATCGTACTCGCAATTCAAGTGTTAAATCGCGGCTGCATAACACTTTTTTTAGTTTTACAAAGGCTACTTGGGCTCGCTCTATGCGACATTTCACTTCACATGAATGGTCCCAAGTGTCATTTATGGTGCTTCTTAGATAAACCATCTTCTCAATCTTCTGCAGCTTCGTACTTCCGACAAAAACGCTATTGCCTATTATCGATTGTTTACTGATGATTACCATGTATTTTGTTTTATTTAAATTCAGTTTTAAACCAAAGTTCTCGCTGAAGAACTTCACCATTCATTATAATTTCTTCATGTGCGTCCGACAGTGCGTCGATAAAGTGTTCTTCGGAGTACATATTTGAAAAGAAGCGGAGACAAAATGCGTCCTTGTCGAACTTTCAGTTGCCAGTAAAGATTCGATATAATACGCTGAATGAATAATCGCAAAGTCGATGGAACACGCGTATTCATTACAATTGATATAACGGCATCTTTGTATAAGCACCTGCAACCCGAATAAAGCATCACGCATTCCAAGACCACACCGAAATCCAAATTGTGATTCGCCGATTCGTTCTTCTACTTTTCGGTATATTCTCACATGTAAGATTCGTAAAAATACTTTGAGAGCATAACTCATCAAACTTATAGTGCGAGGATCACAATGAAAATCGAATGTAACCATTCGAATGGGATGATACCTGTATTATAAATATATCAGGTTGAACAAGTTGCATAGCGTTTAATCCGTCATCGTTTAACAGTTTTAATATCTCACCATGGATATTATCAGCGCGAGTAAGTTTTTTTATTTTTCATGCTTTACATTGCTTTCTTGACTTCATCTATTGTTATCGGTCGACCAGTTTCTTCGTAAACAGCATTATCCTCCAAGTGTCTATCAACCTCGAAGAGTTCTACGACATATTTCTTCCATCTGTTTAATTTTTTATTGTTATCAGTCAATATGTTCCCCCATTCTTATCTTTTAATGGACATATGGTTTTCGGTTTTGTACAAACCATATCCTTAATTTTCTTATGTAAGTTAAAAGAGTCATATGGGGCTGCACAAGCATCGATTTCTGCACATTCTACTGTAAACCACTGTGTCTTGGCATGTCTAATTTTTTGTAATATGTACTTATGTATAAACTCCTTTATATTCTGCCTGATTTCTATTCTTGTATCATCGAATTAAAAATTCCCAATTGAGTTTAAATCTAGTGGGTCATGACAAAACCTAATCAAACACTTTTTGTAGGAATTTTCTGAAATATCCTTTAGCTTTTTCCCCGAATATTGATTCGTGAATTCAATGTCGAATCAAAACGCTTTCTACGAAGTCGTAATTTCAGTTTTGGACAGTTTTGGTCGCCTTGTGCAAAATCCATAAAATTGTTCTTCCACATTTTGAATCCTTTGCGATGGATATTTCCGCGTAAACACATCATGACGTTCAAACCAAATGCCTTTTTGACTGTTTTGACTACCTATTCAGCAGTGGTAACACGAACACGAATACATTTAAATTTAATTACATTTAAATTATACCGATATTCATTATGACTTTTTATTTGTTAGCATTAAGGTATTAATAAGTATAGCAAAGAAAATATTCAGCAGCTACAAATATAACTGTTTCAATTTATATATATAGGGTGGGGGAAAAAGTATTGAGCCTTTCTTTGTCGAAATTCAAACGAAAAATTTTTTTATTTCAAATG
>JANTOP010000487.1:0-19248 GCA_027564815.1 Symmerus nobilis
ATAGTGCAATAGTGACTATCAAGTTATCTATACGGTGATAATTTATACGACAGTTGCTGTCATGATAGGTACTATCATACAAACTATCGCCGTGAAAACGAGGCTTTAGTAATGACGAAACCAAGGGAACAGAGTATAAAAAAAATAATAAAATGAATGAAGAAAAACTTGCATCAATTTTCAAATGAATTTTATATGGATATTTTTAATAGACGATATCTTGTCTATTTTATCTAAGGGAAAATGTGACATTTTATTAAGGAATCGTTAGCAGGATGGAAAATAGATTTTAGGACATACAAAATTAAGTTTGGAATTGAATTTGAATTTATATTAAAATGAAATTTAAATTTTATGCTTCCAATAAGCTTTCGAGACTTTAGAAGTTTTTTTTTTGAGCAAATGTGAAATTTCATTAAGGGATCGTTATCTAGATAGAAAATAGTTGTTGTTTGGGAAAGTTTTTGTGCAAAATCTTCATATATCATTTGAATTTGATGAATCGGATTAAAATTGTATCCCAAAATATATAAAATAAAATTTTAATTTTAAGCTTTCAAATTTTAACTTTTGAAACTTTTTTTTGTGAAATTTTAAAATTTCGGTAAACTGTTCATTAGAGCCTTCCTTCTGCTCATTAGTCGGCACGCCACTGTAAGACTATAAGTAAAGTATAGTGGCATCTAGGTCACAAAAAGTGACGCATAGTGTAATTAGTACAAAAAAGATGCTGCATGTATAAGTATATATTGTTTAGACATTAAATTGCAAGAACGACAGTTTCTTTTAGGGAGAATCATAATTTAATAATTTTTATAATGCTGGAACACGCAATATGGAAAAGCCGCGTCAACCAAGCGACAAATCTGGCCAGTCTTGCCCCCCTCCCCCCTTACAAGATTATGCGCCCTCCCCCCTACTATGATCACCCCGCAGCCCAGAATTATCGCAAAAAAAGAAGGATATCTGATATTTACTATCGACAGATAATTTCTTGAAAATACAAATTAAGGTGAATTTGGAAGTGATTCCCTAAATCTGTCCAACTGGCGGCCCGCCAGCCCACAACTTCCATGTCTGTGGCCCGCGTAACTTTTAACTCGGTGGCCCGAGAAGTTTTAGCCATTTTCCAACTTAACCTAATATCTTCCTTTTCAATAAGTTTCTTTCGGTCAACGTTGTGCACTTCGAGTCGTGTAATGAATAACCGTTGAAATATAAGAAGCCGCGCAGCTAAATAATGATGATTGACAAATTGATTGAAAATGTTGATACCAGATTTGCTGATTTTGACGTACTTAAACCGCAACTAAAGTTATTTAATTGCGTTATTGACAGTTATTGACGTGGAAGAAACTGACATAAAATACCAAATGGAGTTGTGCAAAATTCAAATTGATAAATTTTAAAAAAACATATAGGAACGACACTGGTGCAGATTTAAAATGTTTCCAAAGGAAAAATACCCTAATCTTCAGGTCCTTAGTTTATAGTACAAATCATAACTGTTAATTGACGTATTTTTATAAAATAGAAAAACGAAACTATTTGTTATCATAAACAAACAGTACGTCTCTATTCTACGGACGGGTGTCTGCCAAACCAATAGATTGCTACGATAATTCTGAGTTGTATATATAACGCAAATTTCTCTGAACCTCGTTTAATCTAAACAACTAAATATATATATTAGTCATTCGTAATCATTAAAGTAAATCGAGACGCCAAATGCGTCTCGTGTATCATAATGATTATCGGAGAGAGAACTAGAACTAGACAATTTCTTATATAGCATCATTATGGCAATCAGCTGTTCATTGCGTTATATACCCAACTCCGAATTATCGTAGCAATCTATTCGTTTGGCAGTCTCCCGTCGGTAGAATAGAGACGTACTGTTTGTTCATGATATCAAATAGTTTCGTTTTTCTATTTTATACAAATACGTCAAACACAAGAGATTGCCGTTAATTTTCATAACTAAAACTGTTAATATTCATATACGTATAATCATAACTAACATACTCAGATGAATTACTCATCACTCAGAGTGAATTCGTACTAGGAAACTATTGTTATTACACTGAAAGTTTTGAGCCGAAAATAAAAATCGAAATGATGGGGTATAATACGAGTACAATTATGAATTTGTAAAATGCCACTGCCAGGAACGAGTTAATCCTCGTTTGAAATTGTAGCAAATTATGCCTCTACCGGCTCTTTATTGAAATTCTTCTTTTTGAAAACACAAAACATTAAATGCCTATAAAACTGAATGAAAAATGATTTTTTTAAACGGTAAAATAAACGTTTAACTAGAAAAATGTCAAATTATTCGAAAACCTTGAAGTTTGTTTCGAAATAATTACAATGTTGCAAGGCTCTAACTTTCACTGTTGGCTATATATTTTCCAAATAAAATAATCCACTGGTTTTAATTTCATCAGCTAACTGCCTTAGTTTTTTATTAATTATAAAAGCAATTCGGGATTGCTCGGTGAAGCCAGTGCAAAACGAATTTCAGCGGGATAAAAACGATTCTAATCGGGTTCCAGAGTATTGGTAAGGCAAAGCGAAAAGCAAGTTGATTTTATTAATTACTAGCTGACCGCGCGAACTCCGTTCCGCAAAAAAAAAAATTCGCAATGCAAAATGTACTGTAAATGAAATTTTCCGAATTTTCGGAATTTACGTACACACGAACAACATTCTCTTTTATATATATAGACTTAAGAGAGCAGTTATTTGTCATCTCTTAAGAGAATTCTATAAAAATTCTATTATAAATTGTTGAGATAGCGATTAAGATATGATAGCATGTAAATATAAAGCCAACGCATGATGATGCAAGTAAACTAGGTATGGTCTGAACGAATTGTCTATAAAAATTTGTAAAAGAAATTAACATCATGTGAATAGTGTGCTGATTGTATCCGATTAATCGATTCTCTCAATGAGGATCTAGAACAGCAGACGGATGTAGCAAATTTAGTAGATTTGTGGGAATTACTGGCAGTGGACATAAATATATACAGATATAAATGGAAGACCTTAGTCTAATAGATATAATGACTGGGAGTGAAAACGTCTAACATTTAAAATGACGTGAGTTGGACATGGGTCAACCAAGTTTCTGAAGGTGGGTTGTATATGTATGTATATACCCTAAAGAGATTTTATGAAATAAAATGTTAGAGGTAGAACAACAATTTTATTAAATTAATAAAGACAATCATTCACTAAGAAAAATGATATTGCCAAACACATTAAATTAGCAGAAAAAGTTAATTTAAGCATAGATAGGAGTTATCTTTTATTAAAATTGCTGAATTTGATAAAAGAAAATAAAGGAAACCCGTTCCATAAAAGGAAATTACAAGGAATTGTTTTCAATACTTTACGCGTTTTAGTACCATTCATTATAGAATAGTAGCACTTAATTAAGTCATCAAAAAGCACGTAGTTTTATCGAACATACCTTATTTACTTACACGCTTATACCATGGAGCCAAAGGATATATTCATTAAATATTGTCGTACACAATTACGAGTATTCCTCTATCCATATTGGGAGGTTTAAAAAATTTGGAATTCTATATTAAAATTAATGTTTTTAAAAGTAATATTTTTAACCTAAATTTTCTAGCATTTCACTAAAAAAATTGTATAAACTTAAAATATACTTCTGCAAGTGGCTAAACTATTTATTTATTATTGGCGCCAAGCAATTCTCAATTGTACGATTTGGCGACGAGCCCTTTATTTAACCATATGAATAATATACTAGTTAAATACGGACGCGTTTATAAAATTCCAATAAAATAAAGCATACTCGTATATGTAAACTAAGGAGAACTATTGTGTTGAATTTTTCAGGAATTGTGAAAGGAATGTAAAGTTTAGTAAAATTATCGATTTCATACTCATATATGTATGTATAAGTATGTTGTCTATAGTTCATTGAGTTTCATTGAGTTACATTGACTATTTACAGGCAGTAAATTCAAAACACCTCAATATTCAATCCATAGACTAATCTAATTTAATTTATTTGGTACAAATTCCTAAACTTTTAAAGCGCAATAGACAGTTAGATCTATTATATTATGGAATACAATACTGGACGGTAAAAATCATACCGGTACTTTTTTGTATGATACCGGTATTACCAGTATACCGGTATTAAAAAAACATTTATTTTTAAAAAAATTTTTACTTTGAATATGTTTTAGCAATAATTTGGCATCATTAGATTAAAAAAAATTTTGAAAAAAAAATTTGTTGGAGCATTTCATACAAATAAAGCATTTTTGTTGATTTTTTTTTATGGTAATATTTAAGGGGATTTTAAATATTGTATATTAATTGTGAGCGGACCGCCTCACCTTATGGTGTTGGTAAATCTCCCTAGTTACCGCTTATTTAAATTCCTACCGAAATTTTCAAATTTTAAATTTTTCCGGTAAATTGTAATAATTTTCCAGAAAATTACCAATTTCTCTATTGCCCGTTTATGTCGACCCCCTAAAATCAGGGGATTAATTTTTTAAAAAAGTTTCTCCTACAATGTGCTTACCGAAGCGTTAGGTTTAATTTCCTATAATCATATTTTTCAAATCCTCAAGAAATGTTTGCGGAAAATTAATTATTCGAAAAAATAAACAGAAAACTTCTTTAATTTATTCTTTTTCTGTCCAAAATAGAATAAAACCGGAAATTGTTGATTTTTTGAGAAACTTTCTTAATAAAATCTCTTCATTAATTACTTGAAAATGATTTGCCATCATTAAATTATTTTCGAAAAAATTTCCGATTAAAGTTCTGAAGAACATTTCGATTGAATTTTCTTGAAAGTCGATTTTTAATATGATTTTAAAAATTTTAATTGTGAATGGAGCCCCTGACCTACATAAGGTGATGGATGACTTAAGTTATCATCTATTCAACTCCATTTCGAAAATTGGAAATTTTATATTTTCCGCAAAATTTTGACAATTTTTCAAAAAATTATCCATTTTTGATAGGTACACCTTGTATCGAACCTTTAAAATCAGCGGATGACTCTAATGGAACAATTTGTTCCACAATTTCTTCATTTGACCCTTAGGTTTGTTTTTACCTAACCAGATTTTCCGGTTCCCGAAGAAAATTTCCCGGAAAATAAAGATATCCATAAGACTATCATACTCAAAACGTTCCAACTCTTTTTTAATACATTACTAATGCCGCAAAGGGTTATATGTCCTGTTCTTACTAGGACTCCTATTTCCAAATCTATCGCTTTCTGCATTTCATCTTCAATCGTGTTTATAGTGTCGAAGTCACGTAGTTGCCTTTCATCATCTACAGTATGATTTTCATTGAGACATTTGAGACTAATGATCCACTGATTCGATCATCAATCATAAGTCTGTTTGCCAATGTAGAATTTACCTTGTACATTTCAAACGTTTTCATTCGAGAGATAATTCTGTTCCTAATTTCCGAAGTGTATTTATAAAAAATTTCAAAGTTATGTTTTGAAAACCGATACCGAAACCAGTATTTATTAAATCAACTAACGGTATTTCGGTATTCAAAAAATGACCGGTATTCCGGTATACCGGTATTGTATTCCCTAGTTAGTATGAATATCAACAAATGATTTATCTAAAATTAACTGTGCAGTTGCAAAGGGACTTCTAGTTAAAACTGTTTGGCTTTCAATTGTTGTTCATTTTTCTCCGTTTGCTACTAATACATTGTCATGCTTTACCTAGAATTTTTCTTTTTAAAAATTTTTCTCGTGTTGGAAGGAAAATTATATTGTATAATACAAACAGCCAATGTATAATTGGAATGTACGAGCTTTATATACACTACATGAGTACACGCTTTATAAAGATTTACTAGTTCAGTGGTAGAAAAAATATTTATAGGTCATTGCATTAACTGTATAAGTTGCGCATTGAGTCATTTAAAGTTTTGCTTTTATTTATGGATATCAAATACAGTCAACTCACCCTAAGTCTAAATTAGATTCAGGAATAAGTTGCAGCGACAAGATGTAGTGTTTTCATATTTAAATACGCATTTTGCAAAAATCGGAAATTCTTGGAAGTGTGGATTGTTGGAAATCTATTAAATTCAAAAGAAAATCTTTCAAAAATGAGATTATTTGAAGATAATCGAGGATTGTAGCTCCTGCGGAAAGTCGTATAATGAGGATGTTCGGCGATCAACAATCATTTTCCTGTTCCTATAAACTTTTGGGGGTTTTTAAATTGTCCAATTTAATTCTCGGGGTTTTACGATACAATTCAATTTTAATGAAATTTTCCCAATATTTCTCGATTTTCACGGAAATTTTACATGTTTTTTAAACATCTCGATTGTCATGAAACTCTCTGATTATCACAAACTTTTTCCATTATAATAAATTCTCAAATTCGCCTGAGAATAACCAAAATATTTCCTTGATTAATTTACAATTAGAACGTGTTTTTCTATATAATGTTCAATTTGAGTTAAGGGACTCTTCAGCTTGTAGAATTTTGAGTTAAGGGAAAAATATTGATTTAATTAGAGTTGACTGTAATATATTGCATTACAATTATGTTAGCATAATATTATGCGCTTTCTCCCCAAATACTATTCATACAACGAGACAAGTAGTATATATGATATGATAAATATTTAATTACGGCTTTGTTTAAACTTTTTTATTTCATTTAAATTGCATGTATTTTAAAGTGTATTAAGTTAATACTAATAAACAGTTAACGATTAATACAATAGTTCACTTTTACTTCTAAAATATTCTACCGATAGCCACTTCCGAATATCGTTAGCGGAATTTTTGTTTTTATTGCCGTAACATTTTTTTTCCCATTAAATTTCGTTGGGATTCTCTTTAAAAATGTGTGAGAAAATATATAAAATTAAACTTAAATTAACACAAAACCAGAACACCATCATTGCATTGCTTCTAAGATTCCGATCTAAAGAGTTGTACTGGGTTGACTTTATAATCTTTAAAATTATACCGCAAGGTTAATTCACTTTTCAATAATTTCCATTAAATTAAAGTGGTAATTTTGTATGAAGATTCTTATTATATGAGAAATTAAAGTTTACATTATTCGCAAAACTTTACAAGAAAAATATCCTTATAATAAACTCATAAAGAAATGAACTTTATTTTTCTTGGCATAGCACAACTTTCGTAAGACGAATATCAATGAAGTAAAATTTTCTTGTGCGATAGAGAATGGACAGGCATTTTATTTTGCAGTAGTTTTAAGTGTGAATATATCTATTTTTAAACTTTTTATAATCTAGAAAATTGATTTATTTCACACATGATTTTGATAAATTAAAAGATTATCAGCTGATTTATGTATGGGTATATCTATGTAATGTAAGGATTGGTGTATTTAGGTATGCTTAATAAAATATTCATTTAGGCACGAACTAAATTATAAGAAGGAAGCAAAAAGTAAACATTTCATATCCCTAAAACTCAACACCTGACTACCATTTACTAAGCCAAGTTGTGAAAATAAATAAATAAATTTTAATTTTAATATAAATACGTGATACAAATTCCATGAGTAGGATTATACATATATGGAGAACAAAAACTCCTGGCCACTTTAGATATAAGTGTCATACATAACTACCCCCATTTAATCGTTCATCTTAAAAAGGTTCATGGTTTATAATAATTGTTCTTTATAGAAAATTAAATATTCTCTTAAGTATCACTTCTATTAAAGTAAGAAATTTTTCTTTTTTTCCATTAAAATATTACAAATGTGAAAATCTTAATCCATTCCCTCATCAGAATGTCATCTAGCTTCCCATATAGCTATGAAACACCAAAAATGAGGACGTTTGAATCCGAAGTATATAATATTATAATTTCAAGCTTTCAACCAATCCAGATTTTATGGGGGAGTAGGTAAAAAGAGATGAAAATGCTACTTGTATTATTGCAAATACGTGCCTATATTTGACTTAATATCCTTCAAATTTTACCTACTAAATTTGTATATTTTCCAACGTGTCTTCTTCTGTAACGACCTGTCCTATTCGCATCCCAGATAAAATACTTGATTATTTTCCTAATAAAAATTACCCGTCTAGTGTCTACCCAAACCTCCAGCCTTCATCAAATATTCCGTTATGAGATTAGCTCTTAAATTATTAAGTGATATTACAGAATAAAATTGTTAATAAAAATGAAATTAAAAAATATCTCGAATTTATGCCAGTTGTAAAACAACATTTCAAATACCTCGCGTATTTGTAGTTATACAATATTCAGAATCCTCTAACATCTCTATTGTAAATGAACATTCACATAGGATTGGACATTCTTTTCATCAATTGTGTTAGTTGTAACTTAGGAATATTTCAAAATTCTGGTATTCTTACGTGAACTCGCCACTGATTTCAGTGAAACATTGCTTAAAATTCTGAACATCACATGAAATTATTATGTACAGGTACACAAATACAATAAAAATTCTGATGAATTTCATATTCAGATGATTCCGGTGTAATATACTTAGATACAACAATTTCTTTGGAAAATATATACTAGCGGTATATGTACTTCATATATTACAGCTTTCTTAGACCTATATCATTTCGGAATTTTCAATATAAATCATAATTTCTTCAATTCAAATGGAATTACACTCTTATTTTTAAAGAACATTTTCTATATATTCCATATGCTCTTTATGTGTGTTACTTCTAGTCAAAACTCGGATTCGGACACAACTCCATATTCATTAAGTAATATCCCCAAAGTTCCGCACTACTTCAGTTACGCGGTTCACGAGCAATATTTATTTAAAAAGAAAATATATGATTAGATTATAGATGAGTGGTTTTATATAAAAACTCTGTGAATAAAGACAATATATTTGTACATATAGTATTTCACATTATTTCGAAATAAATTCTTAACCTAACCTATATGTAGATATCCCATATTCTCAGCCCACAATAGAAGGCTCGGGATAGATAGATATACTGGCGGGTGTGGCAGTAATCGCCCTGTATTTGTGGGATCTCATTGTGTGTTAATTGAGCCTAGTTAGTTTTGTGTTGACTATAAAGCGCAGGATTTGCCCCTAGGGATAGTTCAGCTATATCAGTCGGCTGTCTATGGTATTTCTCGAAGTATCGTAATTGTTTTGACTCCAACCCTTCACATTCGCAATAGATATGTTCGGCCGTTTCCTCTTCATCTTCACGAATACTACACACATTTTCCTGTGCTAGTCCCATCTTGTGGAGGTGTTTTTTCAAGTTGCAGTGTTCCGTTAGTAGTCCTGTTATTTTCTTGATTTGGTTTCTAGTTAGGGTTTTCCTATTATCGGCCCATTCTGATATCATTTTACCCGCCGTGCATTTTGATACTCCACGGAATGGTTCCGGCCCATGCAAGGCCAGTTCCGCTTCTAACTTAGCAAGGAGGTCGGCTTTTAATTGGCTTCAATTCCTACATGCCCCGGGACCCAGATCAGTTCAACCTTGTTGACTATTCAACTGTTCAACTGGCTTAGGTCGTCTAAGACATTAAGGCAGTTTTGTACTAGTTTAGATTTCGATTTGGTAAGACTTTAGTGCCTTCAGGGCTGCCTGGCTGACAGTTTTTTTGTTCTTGTATTTCCTACTCATGCTTTCTCGCATATAGAGTTCTATAGCGTAGACTTCGGCTTGGAATACTGTGGAATACTGTCCAAGAGTTCTGTGATTGATCGAACTGTGATTTTCGTTTCTTCCCGTATATTCCAGCACCGACT
Organism: Symmerus nobilis; assembly: GCA_027564815.1. NCBI lineage: Eukaryota > Metazoa > Arthropoda > Insecta > Diptera > Mycetophilidae > Symmerus > Symmerus nobilis. The sequence goes on from JANTOP010000487.1 coordinate 9,801, forward strand.
CCTGCGATTTGTTTTAGAACCATGTGTATACCAGATTATGTCTCCCATTCCGAACTTGGCCCCATTTTCGTACCAGTCCGCTCGGCTTGGTATTCGTATTTTGAAGCGTTTTTGAAAGTGAAATGCCGTTAGAGTTTTATCGCTCGGCATCCCTAAAACTGGATGTGTCCCAACCATATCGAAGATTTAATTGGCCCTTACGGTAGTTGGGAGGGAGCCCCTACGTCTTGACATTATTCTGTGTGCTGCCAATCTAGCTTCCGTTTCCACTGTAATGTGGAGACGAGACAGATTCAGGAGCACTTCCACAGCTGCCGTGGGAGCCCATCGCCCCTGTGAAACTTAAGCATGTCTGTCTTTGCATTTTCTCCAGCATTTTCCTTGTTGTCTTTCTGGCAGTTTTTTGCCACCAGAGAAGTGATTCATATGTTATCATTGGTCTATTACCGAGGTGTAGATCCAAAATAGTACTTTGGGATTTGGGCCTCATGTCCTGCCACAGAGTCTCCAACAGGTCAATAGAGACAGTCGGGCTTTGTTATCTATTTTAGGTGTTGATTCCAGCTCAGTTTAGAATCATGGATAACACCTAAATGTTTGGTTTCCGTAGAAAACTTGATATGTTCACCATATGTTAGATGGTTGGCATTCTCGCCATTTAGTTTCTCGAAACTCATGGTCTATATTCGTACATTTGATTTACAATAGTTAATTTTGATTAGTCAGAATTTAGAATGGATAGCGCAAATAGGATGGTGCAAAGGATAAAAGTGAAAATGATTCAACAATTAATCAATGAAATAGAAATTAATGAATGCTTATATTCGATAAAACATCAAGACCATAGAAAACCCAGAATGAATGAGAAAATTTGGGAAATAACTGAAAAAAACGTTTAAACGTTTCTGGTAGGTTTTTGATAAACTACTATTAGTTTGTTCTTACAAGTAAATGTCATTACTTACTAATTTTGTAGTAAATTCTTGCAAAACTAAGTGGAAAAGTTTTCGTGATAGATTTGCTGAAGAAGTATCGAGAAAAAATTTAGCGGCAGTGGATTGGAAGATTCAGGTTGTGATTGGCCCCACTTTGAAAGGTTGAAGATGTGCAGTTATGCTTAATGAGACTGAAGAAAATTAAAATAATAATTATGGGGTTTTTAATATTAATTAATATGAGTAAAATAAAAGATGAAATCAAATTTGCTTACTTTACCAATAAAATTGTATTTACAGGGATTGAATCTTCTAGGGCAAAGGTTTTATAGGGAACGATTCAGAATTCTATGGATGCGATTTCAAATTTGAGTTTCCAGGTAGACTATAGATGGTGGATATTTTTTTATATATTACAGGGGAAAAACACATTATGTGAGCAATTGATCGGTTCCGAAGAGGGCTTTGGGATATGGCAGCAGGTGTGTTGTGTTCCAGAGCGAAAGACTTTGAAGAGTTATAGGGTGGTAATGTGGAGATGTGTTCTGAAGGTGGGAAGTTTGGTAGCGGAAACCTAACCAAAAAATTAAATAAATATTGAGACAGCCGCAGAAGAAAACGCATTATATATCTGCTTGAAAACCAAAACCATTTCGTTGGAAAATCGTTTCCGCGCGAGAACCGAAAATTCTCTATGTGTATCATTACCCTGAGTCTCGACTTACGCGATATCGAACCAATTACCCGCGTAACTCGGGGGATAGCTGTATATACAATTAGATATATAGAGGGATACCTGTATATCAAACCCAACCCATCTCCAAATATCAGTAACATTTCATAAGTTTTGAAGATAGATATGGTCGTAAAATGAAAATGAAAATTTTTTGCGATATCTACTTGTCCTCCTACATTGTTCTTCCATAAATATGTATTTAATGTAATGTTATACCATACATATATTACATGCACTAAATCAGCCGATAAAACCTTACATTATACCCTGACTGTTAGTGTGTATAATGTAAACTGACCTTGAACTAGGACCTATACACCACATCACAGCAAATTATCCCAAAAATGGAACAAATTCCCATATAATTGGTTTGCATAAATTGCCTTCTCTCAGAAACGGTACAAGTACATAGCTCTTGAAGCAATTAATCACTTCGGTCGTCTACCTCACCTGACTGGCCTGTCTATGTGTAATATCTAAATACCAAATAATAATACATATCAACTACTGAGTCAACAATGAATGAGATATTTGGTAATAGCTATATTTTTAAGAATCTCTCAACTTGAATATTCCAGTTTATTTAAATATTCAATTCAAATATTACTTCCACTTCTAATCGATTTTCCTTTGAATCCCAGGAAACGCGAAAAGGCTTTCAAATTATTATTACTTCTCGCGATGTGAATAAACAAATATAAAATTATAAAAGATATGGCTGAAAGGATTGTTCAATGTAAATAAGCATATGTACTCAATTTAATGATTTGATTAATAATTTATTAGAAGAAAATTAAGAGAAGAGCGATAAAATTTAATGCAATTTGATTAAATCAGAATTTGATACTTTCAGTATAACATTAAAGTACTTTTAAAGTATATGATCTAGAAACTTCATCTATAAAGCGATATTTGGTGACATGAAGTTCAATAAAATTCCGTGTTTGGGGATAAACAAAAATTGTTTAAAAAGATCGAACATTTTCTTGGTTATTCCTAAACTCTTGGGAATTGTAAGGTAATGTTTTCACGATGTATTTCTGCCATAACTTTTAATATCTGATTATGGATTTTATAAAAATTGTAATTCCTATTTGTAATTTTTATAAGCTCTTAGTCCACTTATGATATTATTAAATGGAAGAAAAATATTTTTTTACATAAAATGATCTAGAATTCGAATATCTGGGGGACGTTTTGGTCATTGGGGTAACAACTGGTATTCATCTACCATTTGTTTACATAAATGCCAGTTAACTAATGAAAAATTCAATTTAAGAGCCGATTAAGGCTTAATAAAATGTAATGAAAATTATTTTTCCGGATCCATACAAAAAGAAAATGATCTCGAACATTATATGTGATGTTCCATAGGAAAGGGGACCTTATCTTCCCAGAACTAAAATCCGTATTCATTTCCTAAAATTACACATTATTCTCAATAAAAGGACACCTCAATCACCAGAAAATTCCAAAAATTGGCAAAGTTATAGCATTTTGAAATTGTAGTATGAAAATTCCAAGTTTTGAGATATCGAGGTTCAAAGTTGGGCAATTTTTACAATGTTTTTTTTTCTAAATTCCGAGAAATCACTTTCTTCTTTATTCGTTTAAGAACAATTTATCGTTTTTAGATTTTGGAGAAAATTTTTGGGAAGTTCAGTTTACAATATTTTCTGATATTTCTGGAATGTTTCGTGAAAATTTGGATATTAAAAAAATTGAGAACAACCTTAATATTGAAAGTTTTACTTGGTAATCAATCTCTTGAAATTTGAATGAAAAATTATCTAAAATTCATCGAAAATCGAAGTCACGCAACATGGATATTTTTTTGGTTTTCTTTGGTTCTCTTTCGAATTTTCTAGACCTTATACGACTTTTTTTAACTTTTCCGTGCTGATTACTAACTGTACCAACCTTTACTCGACTTATCTTCTTCTCACTGACCTCTATCAACTTTTAACAAATTGTTGGTGACATTTTCATGAATTCCTCCTTCATTATAGAGAGTTTTCGGACTTATCTGATTTTCTGATTCTAATGGAGACCAGAAAAATCAGAGCAAAAGACGAATTCGAGTAAAAGTCCGGTAAATAGTCAGTAACAGATAGCAAAAGTCTTAAAGTGGCGGAAAAATAGTGAAAATGTTGAGAAAATCACGTACAGGAAGTCAATAAATTGACAAGCCCGACTTGGCTTGGAAAAAGTAACAATTTTTTAAGAATACATTTATTTTAATCAATAATTTTAATCTTTGAAGCCACCCCAACCAATCTTATAACTCACAGCTGGGGGCATGGAGAAAGTTAGTCGGAAAATCACCGGAAAGCTAAGAAATTCAAGAAGAAGTCTCGGCAAAATCTCCTTTTAAATCGTAAGAGTTTTTTCAATTCCAAATTTTGTCATGAAAAGTTCATCTAATTTGGCTGACATTTTTTCCCTGATAGTTGATTAGCTAAATTATCTAATTTCAGGGTTTCGTGGAAAAAAAATTATTTGAGCCAAATACCAGATCAATTGTACGAAAATTGATCATTTTCCATATTTCTAATTTCTAACTAAATTCTAATTTTTAATTTTAATTGGAAATAGGAAATCTATAACTGACGCAATCTTGAATTTCCTTGATTTACACTTTTATACAAAGTTCCCACAGGTTTCTAGCGTTCTGATGTTTAGTATTACAAACAACTTTACGCATTTTACAAATAATATTAATCAGAGTTAGCAGAAAGTTCGACGGGCTACTTGAAATGTTTCCTCTGGCAGTTAGCGGCTCGCGGGCCGAAGATCACCATCTCTGCGTCTAAAGTATAGACGTATATGTTAGAATTGTTGATTAATCTACTAACAATTATCATCAGAATAAGAACTGAAATTAGGATAAGTCAAGTCTTACCACCGTGAATTTGCTAACATATATCGTCCATAAGGACAGCTTATAAATATAATAACAATACGCTCGCAAGAAAAGGGTCGATTACAGTTTCGACTATGGCGTTATTAAATTATTAGCGTTGGTAATTAATTATTCGCTGCACCACTTCGTTTCCACCACAAAATACCAGTGGTCAACAATTTACACCGTAAATTTATTTAATGTTTATCGGTAGGATCGAAAATTGGATAATTTCCTGTTCTAATAAAACAGTTAAATACGAGAAAATTCAATTATTATTTCGAACAAAAAGGAATTATATAATTAGGAATATTATAAGGAATTGAAAGAGGTACCCACACTAAAAATTATTAATATTCATTCGTATACCAATTTTGATTACAGATATAGGAATCTGAATAAGCTTTATTTAATATGTTTACTAGTCTAGTATATACCGCACCCGTACTAATTGATTTAAAATTGTTGTAGAACCTATTTATTTATGTCTTAAACATGGCCTATAGCAATTATAATCGAGTTGAAATAGAATTTGGGGAGAGAAATCGATGATATTCATTGTTTTAGCTAATTAACAACTATTGTTCTCTAATGAACCAATAGATTACACAACAAATATTTCCAGAATTTATAAATAATATGATCACTGATCAGTTTAAGAAAAACATTCAATAAAATTCAGGCTTGTTTGTTTCTATTAGAATAGATGAGGTCCCACAGGTATCTTAAATTTAACGAATAGCGTGTGTGTCTAATTTATATATATTAAATTTAATGTGAATATTACGTAGTGGTAATAAATAATAAGTTCCCAAATTACAATTCTATTTCCTGGTATCAATTTCATCTGAATAGGGTTTTCCAAATTAATTATAAAGCCTATAGATTGAAACTACGCAAGAAGTCGATATTGAATATAAAAGAAATTTTTACAGGATGCCGAACACTAATAATCTAAATTTGAAACATCCATCAGTTTATTAAAACGATACAAACTTAATATAGTCCAAATTAACAGGAAACCCTTGAAATGTAATATTATAATGAGAATGTTGGATTATTATTCAAGGGAATCAATATCAAGGGATTTTCATTTTATGCCAATCTATTGTATATTTACGCCAACCTTTAATTTTCTTGCCTGAAAAGTTTTCCTATAGTGTCACAATTTAAATAATATTTTATGTATATATTGTACATACCTATTGTACATATATATTTTTATTATTAAATTAGACCTATCAATTTCGTTTTAATTATCTCTTTACAAATAATAATCGACGGTATCGGAAAAGCACATAATCATTCATCATTGTGTCTCAAAAGTCCCATTATATACGTCATTATACTCGCCGTACGTGAATGTACCAAAAGTGGTTGGTAAAATGATTTCTTGGAAAAACATGGAAAAATTATTTTCCTTGGTACAACACAAAACATATTTAGGGCATTATACTAGATTTCCATGCCATATTTCCATCTACATAAATATCTACTATCTGCATTTGTCTCAGCATGAGACTAATTTATATAAATTTCTTGTTCAATTCCATAGACACAGACAGGTCTAATTCTAAGGAACTCTTTTTCTGATATTTGTGGCGCCATTTGTATTATAACACGTATTTTGCTTTCAATTATTGTGGCCATCAAAATATCAATAAATACAGCGCAAATAATGGAAAAGGGCTGTAAACGTTAAGGGTTTTACTTAACAGGATATCAATATTTTCTGATATTCGCAAATAAGAAAAATTCTGATTAAATAAATTTCTCAAATTTGCTTCGTGATATTACATCTCTATATTATCCATTGTGTAATTTGTACATACATTTTTCAATGTTGCCTCTTCAAAATGTATTTTATAGATAAAAATCATAAATGATTACTGTATCATGAAATGGAATTACCCTTAGCCAGACAGTTATGTTCTAACCCCATAAAATATATAATGTGGAGTATACAGGAAAATGATTGTCCTCGAGTAATATACACCCTTGTGTTCACAGAATTGTATTTTTCTGCAGAAAACAATTTTATGAGCGAGCTATCAATCAAATAAAATAGTTTCATTAATAAAATACATCGGGTTGATATCCTAAAGCTAGACAGACCTCCTTAATGATTTTCCTGTAATTCATTGATGCTGCCGTAATAAATTCTCATCAACAACTCGCACCGTAAAGAAAATATTTAAGGATAGCAGAAACTTATATTCTTGAAATATCTAAGTGGGGGATATCCGATGGGCATTTAAGTCGTGATGATGATTTTAAGTATAATTAAGAAATTTCCATTACAAAAATAGTCAAAAATCTAAATATACTTTTCGATAATAAAACCGGATTAGATCAATGTTTTTATTCGTTGATATGAAATAGATAAATTACGAATATCATAAAAAATAATTGATTTACAACTTGTACGGTTTTCTTGTCCCCATCAATTACACTTTAGAAACCTTTTGTCTCGTAGACTTTGCTCATTAATCCAGCCCATTAGGAATTAATAACAGTCAGCAATAGAATTAGTGATAAATATGTTTTTCTATCAAAATTACACGGGCCGACAACCGTTCAAATGTTTAGGTGGAATTTGATATGTAATTTAGGACGCATAATTAATTTCTTATTAACTTAGGAGATAGATATTAAGTAATACAATACAAATTATCCGAATTACAAATGATATAAATGTACTTGTTATTTATTCATTTATTTATTTCTTATTTATTTCTCAAATAGTGGCAAACTGAGAATTTCAAAATAATCAGTAAATTAAATAAAGATCGTAATCAAACTTGTAAGGAAATTTTTTGAATCTTAGTAATAATAAATAGAGAATTAAAAAATATGTACATCCACCAACTTTGATGATTTTTAGAATTTTAGTAATTCAACCCGGTCAAATCTTAGTGCAAATGTCTTCAAAATATTAGTGGAAAAGCGAAATAATTTGTTGAAAGAGTTCAACCCAATTCACCCACCATTTATTGGTGAACTTTTATGACTTTCTTCACTTATCTTTTCTTCCTTCGAAAAGATTTGCCAATTTTGTTTAAAACTTAAGACAGAAATTTTAAAATTTCGAATAGCTAATATGTATCGGCCAGGAAATAGCATGAGAATATTTTGTCAGAGGTTTGACAGAGCAGGATTAATTGATTGCTTCATTAAAAGAAAATATCTGATTAGTTCAAAATTCAATTTTGGCCACAAAGACTGGAAATGGGTCATCCGAAGTACCAAACTGACACTACAATAAACGGGAAGTCCAATATAACGAACGATGTAATGTCGGTGGCCATTTTTCATATGAAGATTCTCATTATATCGAAAAAAAAAATTAAAAAAAAAACTATTTATATACGTGTAACTATCTCTATCTATGTGTGTAGTACAATAAAGTATCGATTTTAAATGTACCGTTGTTGCAAGTTGCAAGGCAGGCGACATTACGTATTCTACAGTGATTACAAACCGATTAATCGATTAATCAATTACTCGATTAATTGGGCAAATATGAAGACAATTTTAATCGATTAATGGACCAATAAAAATTTTCGATTTTTATAAATAAATCGATTTTTTTCGATTCGTGCTATTTTAAACCAGGTTATAATGAAAAAATTTCAGAGGGCCTCAGATATAGAGGCTAGTAAAGCAATGCCTTCCTCGGGATTTGCCCAATTTACCTAGAAATGTTAGTTGACTTCTAAAACAAATGTATATGGTTATAAAAGAGTCAACCTGATTTTTGTGAAGAAAAATGTCAAATTTTAAAATCTGTCTCATTTTGTCCACCTAAAATTAATAAATCCATTGATTTTTTGATTGTTTAAAGGGCGAAATTATTAAATTGTCACTGTCCCATGAAACCTACTATATAATTTCCTGATGAATTTTAAATTTTAAAATGTTTGTTAGGATTCATTTAAGGGATGGTTACCTAATAAATTAATAAACCTTAATGGGTTTTCTAAGAAGTTATATTTTTAATAAATATGGAAAATATTTAGAAAGTTGGAAGAAGTCTCCAAAAATCAGAAAAAATCCTTCAACTATCGGCAATAATTAGGAAAAATTCTTAAAAGTCTCAAAAAGTCGAAAAGTTAATAAATTGTTAGGAAAATAAGGGAAATAACCCAAATTTTGACGTGCAAACCCAAGACCTGTGAAAAGTATTGATAAAAAAATTGCTAAAACCAATAAACGTGAACTGGCACAATTTAAGGGCACACACAGAAAATGTTTAGATTTAATATAATTATAGAATGATAGAGCCTTAAAATCAGTTGCACCAACCAGCGTTGCATCTGAAAAGGCATTAGGCACTTTCAGCATCCCTTAACCTGAGCACGAAAGTTCCATCGCGTATGATGATACCACCATTGATGATATATGCTTCCTACGTGTCTACTTTTAGAAAAAGGAATTGATGTGAGAAGAAAGAAATTCGAAATATGTGTGTTCTTTCATTTGCTTCCCGATATCTCTAATTTTATTATTACTCTTATATGGTAATCTAATTAAAGATCCTATTAATAGATGAATTTCTCTCGGGATTGAACAATAAAAAATATTGCATTTTGAATTTTTAGTGAGGTTTTGAAAAAAATTTTAATAAAATAAACGTTATAAATTGCGTGTCAAATAGACTGTAAACAAAAAAATGAAAAAATTAATCGTTCAATCCCGAGAGAAATTCATCTATTAACAGGATCTATTTGGTTTATTAATTTCGGATAACGCTGTGATGAGTTATGTGTTACGCACCGCAAAGTAACTTTTTTTCTATACCTTCTCCGAAAAACTGCTGGCAACCAAATAATTCATGACATATTTTTTTTGAAAAAATATAAAATATGTTCTTTA
>JANTOP010000498.1:0-19227 GCA_027564815.1 Symmerus nobilis
ACAGACGTTTCATTTATTTCGTGCATATTGCATTGTGAAAGAGAGTGATCCAGAGCCACGAGTGAGATGTATTCCTCTTTGATAGTTATCAAAGGGGTCAATGTGTTCGGTCGATTGTCGATTGTCAATCAATTGGTCGATATGTTTTTTTGGAATCGTTCCCGCCATACCAAAAAAATGGTTCTGAGGAAAACCCGTTTATAACCCGTATTTTTCGTATCGAATTTTTATACGTAAATGCTACGTTTTCTTAAGCAGCTATACCTACTGTATACAAAAAAATTGGGAATAAATTCTCGAAGGTATATACTATCGAATAAAAATAAAACGAAAATTTCGATTTCTCCAATCTGAGAAACTAGAATGTACCCTTAACCAAATTTTAGATTGAATTAATCATGCAGATTGTAACACAATCATGTGGTAAATTATTTAAAGAACATATCAAATAATAATAGATAATAAAAACATATAATAAATGTTTCTAAATAGTTGATGGAGAAGTTGAAGGCGAATAGTTTATATTTATTTAACTTGATTAATTTTAGTATACCTAAATATTATTAATGACGGATAATTTAACTATATATTATTTCAATTCATTGATTTTCATACAAGATTTTCGTATAAGATTAGAATGTATATTGCATATTTAGTGCATAACTTATACCAGTAGCGTGCAGTCTAATGTTCAGAAGGTGCAGAACACACCTGAAATATCAACAAAATCGCAACCAATTTTTATTGTTGCAAATTGCTAACAATCCTAGCAATTTAAAATTAGTGAAATTGAAGATTTCTGAAAAAGCTTTTAGACTGTTCCAAAAACTCATCGAAAGCTTTTATTAAAATATTATTTTAAACAGTATGGATTCTAATTTTCTGTCATTAATTAAATTTATATATTTTAAAATCCATTTTCTGTCCCAATAATTTAACGTCATTGAAATTTAAAATTGCCCGAAAAGAGCTTTCAGGTACTTCCATAAGCTTCCCCAAAGCTTTTAATTACCATAAATAATTTTTTCATTATCAAATCTATTTTATCATTTTATCTCCCAATGAAGTGAGAAACTTTCGTTAAAAAGCTCCGTGTAAAATTAAAATCTTTTTGGGAAAATTTAGTGAAGGAACAGTATCTGAATAGATAATTGATTTTAAAACGTATGAAATTAAGTTCGAAACTTACAGCTTTTCTTGAACTTAAAATGGATTGTGAAATCTGTTAGCGAAAGTCCCATATTTCAATTAAATTTAGTGGATGGAAAAAAAATTATATAAGATGGCATTTTAATTTTAAGCTTTCAATGAGCTTTTGAGATTTGTATAGTTTAATTTTAGAAAATTCTGAATTTTTTTAAAGAATCGATATCTGCATAGAAAATAGATTTTAAAACGTAAAAAAAAGTTCGAAAGATAAAGATTCCTGGGAGCTTTTAAGTTTGTGTAGAGCTTTTGTACGAAAAGTTTAGTTTTGATATTTTTGTATTTCTGCTCAGCAAATTTGTAAACTTCCTAATCATTACATTCTTTTAGATCCGTAGAAAATTATCGGAAAATGTGTGAGCCTTTACAAATTTTTGATTTCTCTTGTATAAATTTCAACTTTTTGGAAATATTTAATTCATGTATTTTTACATAACTGTCAAAGCCACTTTCTGCGTTTTTACATTTTTTTCCGGCCGAAGATAATATTCTCTCAGAAGAAAGCAAACGCATATGATAAAAGTTATAACATTTTGCTAAGGGGTCATAAAATACTGCGCACCTTATCGAAATGTTAACCGCACCACACTGACTTATACCCCCAAGAAGTAGGAAAGTATTATTTCGTTGGAAACATTTCCAATCAACGACTATACAATATTTGTATCTATTTATCATATTAGCCACTACCACCTCATCTTAAACCTGGAATTGAAACAATATAAGTTTTGTTTCTTCATACTCGTAAAATGTACATTCGAGGTATATGGAAACTGTATACAACGTGCTATACAAATTTTAATATTATATTATAATAATAATTATTATATCTCAATCTTGATGAAGTTATTATTAATGAAGCACCCTGTCTTACAAAGGGACTATAAATTAATTTTATAAAGACAGACCCCCCGAAAATAGCCATTGTTTCCTTCAGTTTTCGTATGATATTGCATTATATGTAATGTAGGGAAGAGTGGGGTAAGACGGGGTACCCCTTATAATTCCTAAAACAAAAACATTATGCGATCGGCAGTTATTTTTTTTAAAGTGACGTCCTGTGCCATCATGTGAATAACTTCGATGTGGGAGGTCCCGTCGTTGCCTGGGCACAGAAAACCCATTTTAACAAATTTCGATGTAATTTTTGCTTTAATTTGATAGCGTGATATACGCCAAAAAAAGTCTATATCCCAATATCTGTCAAATATGCGAAGATAAAATTACTAACTTTTAATACTTTTGTTACATTTTCCTACATTTTTGTGTATTTTATTGTGAATGGGTTAGACCGTTAGACTCATTTTAAACCTTTGTGAAGGCGGCTGTTCAGTTTACCACCTTTAAATTAAAGTTTATATTATTTAAATTCTAAACCCCATCTTACCCCGACTATGGGGCCATTTTGAAGAAATGCCATTTTCAAGATTTATGTTTTTTATTTTATTACATAAGATATGTTCCTTCATACTGCGTGAATATTTAAAAGAAAATACCCAAAAGTTTCGAATAATAAAAAATTAATTTGAAGTATTAAAAACATGAAGTTTTATTTGTAATACAACCGTAGCTACTCCGTCTTACCCCACACACCCCTACTTAGTTTAGTTTAAATATGTAGGTCAGGTGTATAAGTATGAATCCTTAAAGAGTATTTTGATCTTCAATCCATCACTTAATTTTATATGTTGATATGAAAGAAACCCTTTCTTATAATCTATCAGAGACAAGTTTCTTCTAAACAAATCCTCAGTATATCGTAAATTTGGGATTAACAATAATTTTCAAGAATTGCGGTTTCTATTACCAAAATATGATAGTACATTTACGAGATAATGTTAGAAGCCGTATACTATTTCCGTATACGATTATGTGCATTAGAATCTGGGCGTGATATGAAGAAAATGTCTGAATTTAAATGATAATTTGTTGTGGGAAGATATATTCACTGTCTTCAATTTAAATCTATAGAACATTTTCCATAAACTGGAGACCCATCATTGTAGATTTTCAGTATAGAAGAAGGTATTCAGGACGATGTTGGGCGAGAGATAATATGATATAGGACAAAATTGTCAAATATAAATGGAAAATTCTAAAATTTGATTTAGAGGAGTTGGTTTTGAATGTGACATGTTTAAATTTTAAGTAGTCATATAAATGTTTTCAATTCATATAATACTTTCTAATACCTATTTCTCTTCTAACATTCTTAGTCCTTATAATACGATGATTGGGAAGAAAATTCATCCAGCTCTACCATATAAATATTATTCGCCACTTATGCGGTGGTGGTGGTTCATTTTGGATCGGTTTGGAAGAAATGAATAAGTAAAATTTTGTACCTTACAGTTTGGAAATCATATTATCCTCGTTATTCTGAACCCAAACCATTTTCAGCAATCCCTATTTTTGAATTGCCACCCTAAATAACCCGTACCTATGCACCAAACAACAAGTCTTTCAACAATTTTTCCATCGAATCATCATAAATTCTACTTAACAAATTTATGATATTTAATGTTGGCGAATTCTAAAGAAAATATGTATACTTAGATGAAAAACGATTACAGTATTCAAATATATCTAAGCGTATTTCGATGGAATATGTAAAGGATACCAACTATCGTTACACTTCCAACGGTTTCATTCACAACAATTATTTTAACCAATTACAGCATTTAAAATTGATAAATGAAATGAAAATTAAAACCACGATTCAAATTTAATAACTCCAAACAAGTTCTTAGAATTGAAAATCTATCGCTGGAGATCAACCAAATCGATAAAAGTACGGAAGACTCTATACGAACACTGTAGAAGTAGAAGTCCATTTTCTAAACGATTTTTATATCAGGGATTGAGGAAAATTAGATGATATGGCGATAAATGTAAAAATTTAGTAAAATAGTGGTGCGAAATACTCGTATTAGCCAACAAATTTTGAAAATTTATTCTTAAATTTCAGATGTTTTCAAAGAGCGTACCTAATGCTTTTCTAAAAAAATTAAAATTTTTTGGAATGGGGATTCGACTGAAATAAATAATTACGAATGCGAAAAATAATTTACAAAAGTTGAAACTTTTACAATGAAATCGAGATTTAAAATAGAATTCATAACATATCGGAAATTAGTTAGAAACTGATAATAGATATATTGGATAGACTATTTACATCAGGCAGGTACATAGATTAGATCTAATTAGACTAGATCGAATACTTGATCGATTACTAGATAGAATTTTTACGAATGTTAATTTTTTAGGAGTCATATTATTAGAGGAATAATTGGAAATTGTACTTTAAATTGATTATTCTTGTATTTAATGGTTTGGTATTGAATTCAGTAGGCTAATTACTAATTCCACATTTAATTGTTTTTCAATTTAAGATGTTAAGAATTTAGGCCTTTATTATAGTTATAAAAAATCGTAAAACCCATAATTTATTGTACGTAAATGGTTAATTTACTTAATAAACCAATAAATCAAATCATTCGACTCGATTAAGTCGACAATCATGATACGGTTTAGCGCTGAAAGTTTTTTACTCGATGGTGAGTCCATACATTTTTTTATCAGCGCAATGTGTTTTTAATCGACTCGACATCGAGTCTAAGAAACTCCAATTGCAGATGTTGCCTATCAACTGAGAACTCATTTCACAAATAGAACTTAAAGCTTTATTATCCAATATTTCATAACCCAAATTTAATAACCGGCCCGCACATTTTTTTTCAATTCAAATAAAGGGCTAGGGTTTGAACGACTAAATTGGGCGAAGGGCTAAAGTTATGTCGAAATTGAATACTTATGCATTTTTTCGATCAGAACCGATTTTTTGCCATACAAAATAGCATACCACCATCGATTTAAAAAAATATCGAGTCAGTATACTAGGAAAAATTTCCAACATTGCCGAAGTGGTCCTTTAATCACCGTCCAATCAAAAAATGGTATTCTAGAGGACCATACAGCATATAGAAATGAACTAGGGAAAAATGTGAGATATGTGGCGCTAAATGCAAGAAACCCCTTTTTTAGACAATATTAATGTTAGATGAGGTGCATTGTCAGAGTAATGTATGGTAATTTTGTTTGGTATGCTAAGAAGCATCTTCAAATAAATGCAGTGCTTTCAGTTCTGAAAATAAAAATAAAGTAGCGTAAGTATATAAAACACTAGGGTTCTATGGTTTTTGGAATCTTAGGTGGTTATGGGGTCTTGAGCATTTCGGGTTTTGGTTATTGGGTCTTTTCTATAATCTCGAGCTTACAATTATTTTGAAGTAAAAAAATCATACATTAATCTAAAAAATGCACGTAAAAATCATCATATCATTCATTACAAAAATCATTACATTTGGTGGCCTGAATATTGTAGAAGATATGTGTTTATTGGATCAAAACGAATATTTTCTGAAAGATCTATCCGTTCACTTCAAAATAAAAAAGCTCTAAAATGTCTCCCCCTTTTCCCTTGAAAAAAATAAAATCTTCCGGCTCTGCACTAAAATCAATGAATTTTGACCGGAAAGGAGAACCTGTATCTCCGGAACGGCTAGCGTTCCGGTATCTATTCCGGATAGATCTTAGAATTAATCGAAATATATTCATTTCACTATATTTTCTGATATTAGTCCTTTGGGAGACATAGGTTTTCTGGAATCATCTTTAGAAGTCTACCAAAATAAAAAAAATCGTAAATTTCCAAATCGAATATCTTCTCGGAACGAAGTTAAATATCTAAATGAAATTCTAGATAATTAAAGATCCATACTTTTTCTATATACAAAATTATTTTGACCGAATTGCATCGGAATCTTGCGAGATTTCGATTTTAAAGTTGACCCTTACATTTGAACTAAGTTTTTACTTGTTGGTCAAAAATGGTTAGGAAACAACTATGTAATTGCACAGTTAAATTGGACCTATATTCATGAACCAGACGGCCAATCCACAAATCCAAAAAAAATTATTTTTTGGATTTTAAAAATGTTTTTTCCAGATCTCAGCTTCTAGACTAGATAGAGCAAAGTTATTTTCGGCAATGAGGGCACATCTATTTTTTAAGATATTCACCCTTTAGAGAGTTCCGAAATTCGAATTATTAACGCATCTGATTTTTCATTTTGAATCGCTTATACCTTGAGATCTGCTTCCAGAACTGTATTTGTTTTCAACGGAATACGATCCATTCGGTTAGAATCTATCAATTAAGATCATTTTGAGTAGATTCGGACGTATTTTGACTGAAATAATAAATAATTTTCATTTAGAATTTTTCGAATCTACTGATGCCTACCAATTTTTTTTAAAGATTTTCAAATTACAAGGAGACCCCGTTTATTTGTTTTAACATTCATTAAATTCTGTTAAATGGTTCCCGAATTATTCAATTGGGAATTTTACCAATCCATAGAAACTTATTACCATATTAAAATTATGGGAAACTATCTATACCTTTACCAAATTTCATTAATTTAAGTCGATTAGTTGCCGAGATATTTAATTTAGAATTTTACCAATTATTCGAATGGTTAAATTTCGCGAAGCACCTAATTTCGAAGCATATTTAATAGGCAATTATTTATGTTAGCCCAGATATTCTTGATTAGCTAAACCAAATTCTAAATTCGGGATTTTGGGAAAAAAATTGTACCACAGTGTAATTAGTTTAAATAGCAATGAGTACGTTATCCTGACTGAAAAGAGGATTAAAAAATCCATAAGAAACAAACATAACCTGAAAATTGTTTTTGGAAGTTAAGACACTTATCATCTCATTGTGCGATATTAAAATAAAGTTGAAATGCCGATATCTTATTTTTCGGTTTCGTTTGTTTCAATTCTCGATAAAAATTTTTTTTTAGAATCCCTAAACTTTCAAATTTTAATATATTTATCGTAAAAAATCAGTTACCCCCCATTTTTGACCCAATCCATTAATCAACATAATATACGGGCGGAGATTTTGAAGTCAAATTTACTCAACATGATCATAAGTTAATACAATGAACTTTATTTCGGTATAATAGCATTGCTCCTCCTTGCTTTCATTTTTCCAACACAAATAAGCCTTAAAAAATTTTCTTTCAATCGGTTTTTCTTTTCTTGTCAATTAAGAGATGATTCGGGAAATATTGTTCGATTTTTAAGTTAAGTTTAATTGATTTGAAAATATCGCTTACAAAGTGTTGTTAAAATATATTTTTTTGACGGCTTATTATCGTAAGAAAAATTGTCAAAGAAATTACTCTTTTCTACTTGTTCGTATAGAATTTTGCAGTTCATTTCACTATTAATAGAGTTAAATACCTTCACAACATCTTCAAGATCTTCATATTATTTATGATACCAATAAAACGGTAATTATTTACTAACCGGTTGAGATCCGAGTCAAATTTATTATTAATCTTTTATAAAGAGGAAATTTAATTCCTAATTTAAAGAGAATGTGTGATAATCATCGCCATTCCTTAAGTGACAATATATAATGCTCATATAAATGTCATGAAAACTGTCGTACATTTGGTAAATTATCTAAATTGATATTATTATTATTGGGAATTTATGAATGGTTATCATTCCAGCCACATTATGAACCATTACCAACGGCAATTCCATAACCCTTATTTCAAGAGATGAATATTTCTTTTAATTCAAGGGTGGACTGTTAGAAATTTCGTTAATACTCATATTTCTGGCCCGCAACAAATTAATTTAATATAATTAATAGGATGATTTTTAACTCGGAGAACTCTATCAAGTTGCATAGACGAGTATTCGACTTAAATAATTATATTACACTTTAAGGTTGATGGAGAGGGAAGTCGGAGAATATTTATTTGAACATTTATTAGAAATTGTATAAGTATTTAAATACAATTCAGGAAGTTTCTTCAAAATTGAAAATTCCGACCAAATTTTACTTGATCGATAATCTCAAGATAATCAATCCTCTTTCATCCTTATATTCAAAGTTCTTATCATTAGAGAAGAGTAAGAGAAACTCTAACAGATTGAGCTTATACTATAAACACAATTAAGCAACCGTTGGGAATGGCCGGATTGTGTGTTGGTTGATTCTATATTAAATGTATGGCATATTACGTGCAATATTTTAATATTTTATCATGGATAATGCTTCTGTTTTGTTAAATTGTTATACATGAAACATTATAATCAAAACTGATTATACGGCTAAAGTCGATAATCAAGAGCTCTAACTACTATATGCATTGGTATGGTGGTATGGTTTATCTAAATTGACATCGAAGCCATAATTCAAATCGCATCGCCTATAATTTGCAAACTGAATATTATTATACAGAATTAGATTAAAAGAAATATATAAATGGAATATTTTAAGTACATACACTCCCGTCAGCCATCCTCAAACTTCCATCTTTAAACTTCAATTATACATTTTTTTTTAAATCATATGACTTAAATTGCATTCTAGGAGAACGAAATATTCCTACGTTTATAATACACTATTTTTCTTCTTCTTTGTAAGCTATCGTCTCTGTTATTACCACCTATTATTTTGTATAAATATTATTTATCACTTAAGTGGTAAGTAGGGTTGGCCAACGATTTGATTGCGAAACACTATACCGTGTGATTACAATACCAGCGATTAAAAACTCTACTTGGTAGAGCAACACGACAAAGGCCAAATTAACGCAATCTTGTTGGTAATCCGATATCATTATAATCATAATTTTATTTTATATCTCAAGATCTGTTCTCAAAATCTCGAAATCAAATTAACACGCATATCTGATCTCACGATCATGATTTTTTAGAAATGATTGTTTTTTAGCCAATCTTTCAAGTCTTTTGTCGTTCTCTTAATCGTCGTCTTTTTGGTGTTGACGTCAAAACTTGGCAGGTGGACGGCCTCTGGTACCTTGTTTTTTAGCAGGAATAATCGGAAATGGTCTAATTTCCTGCAAAGATTTTGACAATTCGTCTTCAGGAAAAAATGATGAAGCTGAAAGAGAAGACGTGTTCATTGTCGATGAACTATTTACTTCTTCGATAGGAGAAGTTCATCGTTCATCATGATGAAAAGCAGTACTTGTACCAGCTTCATCCTCATCTCTTCAGACCTGTTCGTCTTCTCTGACCTGTTGTTTTGTGGTCTCTGCTTCTTGTGCCTTCAAATCAGCTGTTTGAAGTCAGCATCAGTAAATATATTCGCATTAAACGGATAGTTTCCGGTGCAACGAACTTTCATAAATATTACAAGGTGTAGCGGCTAAAGGTAGGGATTGTCCAAAAATTCCGTGGCTTTTTAATGCAAAATGTTTATATTGAAAATTTCCGATAACCCATGTACTATTCTAATACAATGAGTTTTGGCAAATTTTTTTTTTATATTTGTAGTATAACGGCTCACCAATAAAGCACATTAAACATTTCAATTAAATCATTAATATAACGTTACCAAACGTTATAAAAATCAATGGTAAAACCTATCTCAAAAACGGAAGAAATGAAATATTTCGATTAAAATATTTTATACGCGTCTGTTCTACTTGAAATTTTGTATAGAATTGTTAATTTACATAACAGATCTATGATAGAAATGGCGGCTCGTGATCATGGCTCTAACCATGAAATATTGACGTTTCCCATAACACCCGACGTCTCATAACACCCGAAACTCCTCAATATCTTTGATATCTTTGATAAGGATTTTGTCACTCTGGCTGTCTCGTGAAAACAGTTATTCCTAAACTTTCTTTCCTTGGTATATCAAGGACTATCAGTCTAGTGATTGAAGCAATAATTGTCTATAATTTGAAAGAAAGGACAATTTATAATATTGACGGCTAATTTAAGACGTCTATGGGCATGCCCTAGAAATGTATTTGTGCTATTAAGGGCTATAATAAAAATACTTGTTAGTTATTTAATTAAACAGGTCCTTGACAACGATAACTTTATACCAGCCCACATTAATTAAATAGAAAATAAAATCAACAATTTATGTGGTTGTTTGTCGAGAAGGATTAATGATAAATGATATTTTTCAATCACAAATTATTTTAAAAAGTTTTCCTTAGTCAGATAATTAAGAGTCATTAAAAACTATCTATAAAATATGTTTCTCTGTTATAATATATGGTATATTTGCGGAAAAACATTCTACAAATTTTCATTTTGAAATTTATTTCTATTTGGCTTTTAACTTTTAACAATAAATTATACAAGTATTCGTTCGGTAATTCAGTTCGGAAAATATCCCCAAACTATTTATGTTCCACAAGCCCTGATTCTGTTTCTCTCGCCTTATCTGTACAAAGGAGTGTGCATGATTTAATTATTACGGATGGAAGATGATTTTTTCTGCAATATCTAAATTGTACTAGAATATGAATAGTATATACATACTATGTATGTATTACATAGGTATGCAATGCTGTAATAAACGAGAGATGGGAGTTTTTTTTAACTTTATTTACAATATCATCCTCTCTAAAATACCAGAATATCTATATAATTTTCTGACTTTTTCTCTACTCATCAACGATCTTCTATGTTAAAAGATATGTATATGCAAATTGTATGTATACATGGGGGCATAGATCGTTAAATTGCTCTAAAAGTGTTACACACTTTTAAATTTTACACAGCAGCGGGTATTTCATTCTAACTTGAGAACATTTTCAAGTGAGGAAATTTAACCGACTTTGACTTTGTAAAACGTTGTTTTACAGTTGAGAGAAGTAAATGTCTGCTTAATATTAAGGTATTAAGGTAATAGGGACATTGGACAGTGTGGACATATATACCAATTGCTTCAAATTATCGATTTTTTGCTATTTAGTGGCTAAAATTTAAAATTATTTTACTTGTTAATTGATCTTGAGATATGTAGGGAGCGTTTGGTGTCAGAAAACCATAACATGAAATTTTGACCTAAACTCATGTTTTGTCTTGTACTGAAAATTTTACTTTGGCAAGATAAGGTCCTTTTGTCACGACGCGTCACATATGATGACCACAGATAAAAAACCTAAGGTCACAAAATGTCAAAAATTGAGCTAAGATCGCCATTTAAGTAGAAAAATTACTGAAGACAAAATTTTTGTCAGTTACAGGGTGACCCAAAAAAGTCTTTCTATTACAGGATGTTCCAAAAATATTTGTTGGGATATTTTTTTTGACCCCAATTTTTTTTCTCACGGAGTTACCCAAAAAACTTTTTTTCTCCAAAATTTTTTCCTCTACAAGGTGATCCGAAATTTTTTTTTTAAAAATATTTTTTCTCTTACAGGGTGACCCAACATTTTATTTCTTACAGGGTTAATAAGAAATTTTTTTACTCAAGAATTTCATTCTCTTACTGGGTGACCCAAAAATTTATTTCTTATAGGGGGACCCAAAATTTTTTCTTACAGGGTTACCCAAAAAACATTTGGACCCAAGAAATGTCTCTCTCTTAGAGGGTGATCCAGAATTTTTTTCTTACCAAAATCCATTTCGACTCAGAAACGAAACGAATTGGCCAAAAGAATTTTCACTTTAGCAGTGTGGTCTAAGCGCACATGTTTTTTATAAAGTTTTTGGCTTCTTCCGAATTAGAGCCGCTAAAGTCGTGTTTTACATTGTACATAAGCTTTGTTCGGACTATATGGTACTTGTAATTTAGTCAAGTGGCGAGTTATTTCATAACTAAACGTGCCTGAATCTGAACATCACGAGTCAATTTAGTTGAGTAAATTTTCTTTGCTCGCTCGAAATATAGAATAAAATACATAGATTGAGTTGACTAAATCACGTACTAAACTACTCGAGCCATTCGACTAAATTACTAGCACAGTCCGAACAAGGCTTTATATTTAGTTTTGATAGTAATCGAATACGGAGCTGCAGAAAGGGACTCTTAATAATAAGATTCTCTATGGTGAAATGTTGGTATACTTCTCTCAACCAATCTATAAATGAGGACCTTCTGAAATAATTAGACATTTTATGTACGCCACTGTTTTGATAGAAAATTATGAATATAAGCTTTTTATGTTGTTTATATATTATATATTATGAAGTTCAAGATTTACAAGCGAACAATTGCTAATAATATCATACACTTTCACAGTAAAGTATCAACATTTTATTTAATTTTTGCAGAAAATATAACTACTTTATATTCCGAATGAATACAAATTTTGGACTGCACTTTCCGAATTTGGGTTGCTAATTAAATAATAGATTAATACCAAGATTATCTTATTTATTTTATATATTATTTATTACTTATAATTTATAAACTATTTTTATTTGAAATAGTTGATAAATATCGAATTTGACAAAATGGGGATACTTTTAATGTGAAATTATTTGATCAAAATTGAGAAAATTGATGCAACTAATTCGTGAAAATCAGACGATAAACAATTATATTAATTAGTATTAAATAAATTGATAATTAAGTAAAATCGAAAAGAAGATGTTTTTCTAAATTTAACTAATTGGGTATGTGTTCGTCGTGTCATAATTAATCATTTAGAATCATTTACGTGTTTGTTTTCACGATAAGAATTATAAGAATTGATTACAAGATACTTAAAGTAATATGGAAGGACATGGGATGCTGTTGTCGCACGGAGCTCGAGCAACAACAATTTTTCATATTGTCATGGAATGTTCATAAAACTACATATTTCTATATCTTTGAATTAGTGAATATTAATATAATGTTAATATAGTAGTTATTTTGAGTTAGCGAATACTTTGATTTATAGAAATTTAAATTAGATAATAAAGATTAAATATGAATTTCAAATGCCCTTTAATTAGATTGTAGGTCTGCGAATACAATATATGCAAATGCATAACTTTGGTGGGTGGAGATATTAGTGATATGATTACAGATATATTCGGTTCCTGAAATTTTGGTTTAAATGCGTTTATTTTGGATATTGTAGTTCATATGTTTTCCATTACCAATATAAATACATTTGAATATATTTGCATATTTTATTATCATTTTATAATTTAAATCATATCCCATCCCGAGTTCAATCATTTTAGTGCAACTCTATTGAAAAATAGTTGAAACCTGGATCAAATAAAATGAAAATTTTGTGGAACTATCATCGATATGATACTATCGATATCACATCTTGTTAAGTTAACCAAACATATTTTACATTTTCCTCGTGCTTAAGTATGAGGTCTTTCATCTTGAGGTTTAAGTTTGAAAATGCTTTATAGGGGATAGGGCATAAATATTCATTTAATTTACATTCTTTTGATACAATAAAGGAGAGCTTACTGCAACATTTGTTATCCTGAATACTGGTAAAGTATAAAAGAATAGATGAAATTTTATTAACAATTTTTTCTTTCGGTTCCCATTATCTTCTCGCCTTTTAAAAACAATTTGTATATGAATGGGTTGCGAGAAATTAAATTATTTCTGTAGGAAGTTGTTTCCTCATACATATTTTATTCTTCTTATATTTATATCTTATGGGCTATTTGCTCGTAGGAAGATATCGTCGAACCTATTGACGATTAATATAAAAAACGATACCGAAAGAAACGGTTGAAAAAATATATGGAAAATAAATAGAATCTGCGAAAATAAATTATTAATTTTAATTATAGACTTTCTATTTAAAAGCACTTTTAATTTATTTAATAGATAAATTCTGATGATATGAAAACCACATTCTTGAATAATTGACAAATAAGAAAATACCATTTGCGTTAACATCTTATGTTAATTAACCAATAGATTTTCTAAGTAAATTAATAGAAAGCTATTAATAAATTTTGAAAAGTTATGAAACGATACGGATGAATATACTAATAGTAGGTACCGCTAAGGGTTCCGTTCCCAAACGTTCCAGAAAAGTTGACTTTTCGGAAAAATGCAGTTTTTCCTTTGCTTCTTTTTAATAATCTTGTTACTAACGTTTCTTAATAATCTACAACTACTAATTGGTCATTAGGCCGTTTAGCAGTAACATCTTATAGTTACTTATTTTCATAACATGAAGTAATTGAAATTAATTAATCTGTTTAAGGTTTCGTTATTGGTGGTTTGGTTTGAAATTCGTTTAGATAATGTTTTCCTTAATACGATATAAAATTGATCATTAATCATATCACAATCATTTTCACTCATGTAGGGAAATTAGATTGATGACATGAATATAATGTATTCCGTAGCAATAGTGTTTAAGATGAATATCATAGGTGGGGCTAAAATGAATTTGTTATTATATGCTTGTTTCAAAACTCATTAAATATATAAATAATCAGGGTAATGCAACATTTCGATAATGAAAGAATCCCATGAGTCAAAAAATTGTTAGGTTCTTTGTGATATCTACTATCTGCGATCAAAATATCTCCTTCAGAAAATAGTTTTAAAATTATATCAAGGAACTAAGGCACTACAAATAATTAACTATTCCAAAACTTGTACTTGCCATAATTCTTCTTTTCAACAGTTTATGAATACTGTCTATTCTTTTAAAGAAAACAACGCAAATCTCCTTTAACAACAGTATGTTCACTGTGCTCGTTTCTTCACTTTCATTTTCACTTTTCGTTTTTATTTGACTTTAAATGTCCCATTTCAGTTTACGTGTTCAATATGAAATTTTCAATTAGATAAGTCGACGATGAAAAATACTGTATACCTCGAGAGATTCCTCGATTCCGTTAATGATTTTCATTTTTCATATTATTAAAAACTTTTCCATCACTTTCCATATACTCGTCAGAATGTGTGGTATGATGGGTATTAATTTATGCACAGAAAATGAAAAAGCGTAAGTTAACGTATTAAACTTTTCCCCGTTTATCGATACTATTATGAGATGAGTTGGAAATTATTTCATCTTCAAATATGAAGAAGTGAAAAGTTTGTGGTTCCTTTCTTATATGAAAATCATTTGCATACATTAATATTTGAAAATTAGCATTTTTATATGTATCTTAAATAGAAGCAATGCGAGAAAAGAAAATAATTAATCAAGGGGAAAATTAAATTTTCAGTTTTTTGGATATTTTTCGTTTATTGCTGATGAGCTAATTTTTCTTCATATCAAGACAGATTGTGTATACTTATAATATTGAAGCTATACATACATATTGAAGTAATTGCTCAATTAGTTGAAGCGATGGGAAATCGGGAAAATATTTGATATAGATAATTCCTCAGAAATTGTTCTATTTGTTCGTAAATGAGGAATAATGAGAAAGATTTTATTCATTTAAGAAGATGATTTATGCAAAATACCTGGGTGGGTGGACAATTTAATATAATAGAAAAAATTATGATTAGGGCAAATGAAAAACGGAAAGCGATAAATTCATTCTGTTATTTGAATACAAAATAGACGAATTCCTTTTCATTAATTGACGAATCTGGTGTTGTTGATTCTAGTTTATGTGTTTGTAAGCTGAAGAATTTATATCTTCTGATAATTATATTTATTCAACGTCGATGGGATATGTACGTGATTTTTATGTAATTAATTACTTATTTATTTACTGGTATACAATAGAATATAAATCCTCCATCCTAATCCTAAATCAAAAATACTTACGTTTCATGAATTTCGTAACAAACTATTATAAAACATATATTTGGAAAAATTGAAATACAGATAGTATTCAAAACAAAACGATATAACATTTCAATTTGTTAATCCTATTAGTATTATTTTATTTTTGTACAACGGACAATTGTGTCTAGGTACTTGGGGTTTTTAGCGCCCAGCGCTCAACCACTATCCGAACTGCTCTGATTATTTTATTTACTATTATTGATAATATCTCAGCCTAACGATGAATAAATTGAGTTTGGCTGTCAACACAAAAACATAATTTTGTAATTTCCTTCAAAATTTATTGAAATTTAATTAAGAAAGGTGAACCTGTTTATTAATCCCAAAGACAAGCGTAAGGTATTAATCTTAAAGGTAAACGTTACGTCCCTATTCGTTGCTAAGATATTTTACCAAGATTCAAAATTATAAAAAATAAAAAAATACAGAAAACATGAGACTACTCTTCAACGCTTTGTAATTTAGACAAAAATAATTTAAAATATGACCCTAATTCAGACGATAACCACATTCATAATCTAACTATATATCGGTAATTCCAAAAAAAAGTAAGCCTACGACATAAAATTTCAAATTCTTGCACGACAAAAGCGATTATTATTGGCGTATTGTACGACTCCTAAATAGCAAGAAACTACAATAATTTTCATGGTTACTAACATTAACGAACATAGTATTGAAAGTTAACATCAATTATTTGTGTATTAATTAGACTTATATAGAATAGATAAACGACCTATTTAATTATATTAATAAATAGAACATCTCCATTCTACAAACAGGCGCGTTTGCCAAATGAATAGACTTCTACGTATATTCAGAGATTCTGTTATAACTTCCAATGAATTAAAATTAAATTAATGGAATAAAAATAAAATTGAAAATGGCAAAAAAAAACTCATTTTGGTACCTAAACTAAAATTTCCATAATTTAATAATTTTTCCATGGATTTTTTTCCACGGCAGCTTCTTTTCGTAAAAGTATCATCTCTACATGAAAAATGATAAACTGAGTATATATTGGCTTTTTCGATACTTTCTCGTCGATTTAGTGAATTTTCCACCTAAATTTTGAGAGCAAAAATTGACTTTTCGCAACTTTTTTTTGCAATTATGCCAAAACTACTGAGCAGGCCAACATCCACACGAAAAGTATAGTGGCATCTACGTCGCAGAGATTTTTTTTTATTTTGGCGCATAGTGTAATTATTAATTCCGAAGGTGTGACATATCGAGAGGTATAATTGCAATATTTGTAGTGGTAAAGAGTAGAATTTTATCATTTTAAACTTAAATTATTAGAAAATTTTTTTAATTGATATTATTATTATTCTCCTAGCAACTTGTTCAGATTGCTCTTATTAGTAATTTAATTATATTAGTAATAAGCGTGTAATGTCAAAAATATCATTTTATAAGGAAGTTACATAGAGTGTCACATACGCGGAATCAGTGTAACCACCTACGGAATCAATGTAAAATTTACTAATTATTTTCTATAGAACTTACTTGATAGATTTACACAGTTAAACATTACACAAGAGCAGGTTGTCTTATTATTATTCTTTCTTATAAAGGTACATTTTCATCCTAACGATATAGTAGGTATAATTCGCAGAAATATAGCATTTTGTATACATATAAGGTAAAATTAACAATACAAATGTTATCACGCCTGTGGAATGCATATTTTTGTAATTATTACTTTCTTTTGAAAAGTCCTTCACGAGTTGTTCTTCACGAAAATCAAGATGGCGCACGATCTCATGACATTGACATTTGACAACTGTCGATCTTTCTTGGTACAAATTTCATGGCGACAGGTTGCGAAATTCATTCCGAATTTTCAACAAAGAGGTTTGGCACGGAACGGAGTTCGCAGGTTCGCTAGTAATTAAATAAAATCTTAGGTTTATCAATTTCAGATAAACAAAAGCGTCACTAAGTATGCCCGAAGACACTAGGTTTTTCTTATGTCGGTTTCCGTCAATGAAATTGCATTTATTTATTTAATCAAAATCAAAATCAAAATATGTGATGTTCCATATGAAAAGTTACCTTATCTTCCCATACCAAATTTTACCCAGTCATACCCAGTATAGCTAAAAAAAGCATTTGGGAAAATTTTATCGTTTTTCATGTTTAGGTTGATTACACTGCCCAGACATGTTCTGAACATTATAAAATCGATTTTGAGTCGATCATTTATTAAGTAACACATAAAAAAAGATATTTTCCCAACCTCCACCTTAACAATTGAATATAATAATTGTTAATTAAGAAAATTTGAACCTCCATATCTCAAAACTTGAGATTTTCAATTTACAATTTCAAAATGCTATAACTTAGCCAATTTTTGGAATTTCCTGGTGATTGAGGTGTCCTTTTATTGAGTATAATGCGTAACTTTAGGTCATGCAAAAACCCGGATTTTTGTTCTGGGAAGATAAGGTCCCATTTCCTATGGAACATCACATATGTACATACACACATATGAACAGTATATTGAAATTATAATTATAATATTATTATTTGTTCTCAAAAATGGAAATAGTTCCAGTTTCAATTTTTATTTTGCAATTACGCTTATCACATATTGCATTTTCATAAAATATAGCAAATTTTTACGAAATAAAATACTCCGAGGAATGAAATCCAATTCAAATTCCTATCGAGATTAAAAGTAGTATGCTCGTTCGAGTTATTTTTTCCTCCAGTGGAATAAGATCAATGATTTTCCATTTGTACTATATTTGGAGTCATATTTAGTTCGTAAAGCCATCGAAGATTTTACTCTTTTCCCGCGTTTGAAACGAAAGGATTCAATTGAGCAACAAATACTATATAATATACAATATATACAGCAATTTCAAGGGCAAGTTAAACACTCTGGTGCCGACCCCTTTTGATTTCAATAATAGTTTCAGAATTTGTGAGGGTTGAAAAATATTACATTAGATACGTATTTTTTTGTTTCGCTATCCAACGAATACAGGGTACCTCAAAGTACCATATTTTTGTTAAAATATCGGGA
Source organism: Symmerus nobilis (assembly GCA_027564815.1). Classification (NCBI taxonomy): domain Eukaryota; kingdom Metazoa; phylum Arthropoda; class Insecta; order Diptera; family Mycetophilidae; genus Symmerus; species Symmerus nobilis. The sequence goes on from JANTOP010000498.1 coordinate 18,844, forward strand.
TTTGCGTATTGTTCCAACACTGAAAACTCCTTAAATAGCGTATTAGATTTTCTTGAGTGATATATCCAAGGAACGGTATTATTAAAAAAATTAGAAAATAGTATTTCTCCAATAGAGATATATACCGCCACAAAAAATATTTTTTTTCCAATGCTCTCCCAACTTTCCCTCCAAAATCACCTTTTTTTTGTTAACTTTCCCATGAAATTGCTGTATTCTATTATTTATACACCAGTGTTTATGTTTTTAACCTCTTCAGGGATATTGGCACATATGTGTACGTTTAGGGTTATTTGAAAATATCCGGTATTTTAATTGCTAAAATTTTTCAAAAAATTTAAAAATAACAATAACATTGTAGGTTATAATTTCAATAAGTCAAAA
>JANTOP010000509.1:0-19223 GCA_027564815.1 Symmerus nobilis
AGATATCGAGGTTCAAAGTTTGGCAATTTTTACAATGTTTTCCTGCCATATGACAAACGAGTTAAGAAACGCACGTCCCCATTTCTTATAGGATTTTTTGTGTAGATTTCAAATTTGCAATGAAAATTAATCTAACGGTCATCCTTTTATTGCATAAAAAAACTGTAAAGTGGTCCTGGAAAACTGCGATTCTTCATAAGGGACCTTAACTTCCCATATGAAATACATGGTAGAAGTTCAGGTCCCTATCCCTGATTGCTTAAGTACGAATAAAATTAACAACGAATCTATGTAAAAAACTTTGTTTTAATTAATATTAACATATTATTAACATTTATATAATATATCAAATAGAGGTAGAAGTTGGGGAGAATCTCTTTTTTTTTGTATTCTTGAATTTATAATTGACGAAAATCGATTGTATAATGCGCAGAACATGTCTGCGCAGTGTAATCAACCTAAACACCGATCTAATTTGCCCAAACGCTTATTTTTAGCTCTACTGAAAAATGTGTTTAGGAAGATAAGGTCCCTTTTCATATATAACTATAAATACAATTTTACAGTAGCCAATATGATAATCTTCCCTTCTAAGAATAACTTCAAAAAATTTAAATATTTTTCTCTGGTTTTCAGAAATATTTTAAATTGACTGCAATTTGGTGACAATTTCCTTCCTGCGGAAAAGAGATTCTGTAATTAGTCAAATATTCCGTGCAGATTTATTTGTTTAGCTTCTGTAACTTATATATTCGATTTAAATGAATATTATGAATTTTTTACTACTGGAAAGCCTATCGATATGAGAAATATTAGCAAAGCACGAATTCCCATTTAAAACAAAATCACGTAAGTATAAGCTATGGATCAAGGGACAGTAACCTTCCTTGGCTGCGGGTCAAAATCAAACAAAGTTAATGTTAAGAGAACATTTCGGGTCAGTGGTATTTTCATTTCTTTTTTGGTGGGGAGGTGGGGGTGGAGAATTATTAAAGTGGAGATAAATACTCGGTTCTACAGAATTTTTCATAAATCCAGCCATTAATTAATTAACAGTAAAAACATAAAGGATTAGCTTGCTCTATAGAGTATTATATAATTAGCTTCAGGTCAATTGTAATTTCTGTAAATTTGAAAGTGTCAAATGGGTCACTCAGACATGCCGTATATATAGGTTGCCGACCATTGCTATAGATGGATAGATATGTTATCTCGTTGTGTTTTCCTAATATTGATGTAATCATTCAAAAGAAATTATCCTACTTTTCAATGCCGAACTCTAATTAGTAACGAGACTCCTCCACTAATCACATACTGAATGTGGTGGGCGCTCGCGAAAACCATCTATTGCTAATTCTTGTCTAGAAAATTGACAATTATTTAGTATGTTCATTGATATAGTGATATTTATTGCTATAAATATCGAGGTTTATGCAGATATTCAAGAATATATTCGTAGGTCGTCCTATAAGTAATGTATCTGTCGACCCATCTGTAAATGCTTAGCAAAGTATTCATAATGCGTGGTTCATCTCTATTTCGTATTGTTCACTTTGCCATTGTTCACTTTGTCAAAACATCCAGCACATGATGAATCGAAGCAAATGAATTATATTTTCTTTCAAGAGTAGTCTCAATTTGACCTTCTAATGATGAAAGATTTTGTGTCGACTTTTGGTTTTTAGGATTTTCTCTCGTTTTTTAATATTTCGGGATAAAGAAAATATTCAATTCGAGGTAATATTGCAAGGCTACATCGACTACATTTACAGCTATTTACTAGTATGGCTAACACCATGTAAATTCTATCGATTTTTTACTTTCGAGTGATATGTGATTTACGATAGGTATTGGCTGTGACATGACACTAGTAACGAATTAATAAATTCACTTCGTTCTCTAAGCTCTCTCTAGTTGCGGTTGCGAAAAATGATACAACGATGGCTATACTATACTAATCGAAATAATATTATTCTACATAATTACAAATGGAAAAACCAAATACTGCAGAGAATATACCATGTAAAATTATGCCAGTTTTCAATAGTAGAAGTAAATAGACTAATAGACTATATACTAATAGACTATAGACTAATTAGAGCCAAGTTGATATAAATATAAGTAATTGTGGGGATTTCTTAGGGTTAAATATTTGGAGCAAGGTCCTTAATACCCATCCAATATTTAAATAGCTGTGAACTCCAAATAACTTGCAAACTTGTAGCTCACATTATTTAAGTTCTTTCGAAAGAAATATTAGCAAATTGCGCATTAAACCAAGAGATATGCTCTTTGCTAATGCCCTATGTTCCTTCGTTCGGAATAAAGGACGAGTTGATGTCAATTACGAGTAAAATTTCTTTTTGTACTAATGTACTAACCACAATTATAAGTTAACAAACGTATAAGAGGATTTGTATGCCTTTTGGATGAATGTTTTATCGCTCCATCCAACGATGTTGCTTTGATTAGAAATTAACATGCATACTGCATATGGATATTAAAGTGTAGCGAAATGTAGTGTAGTGTAGTGTATGGAAAATTGCAAAGTATGTGTATTTCTTGAGAGGACCCTATTTTTACAGTTCTTTAAACGCATCATGACTAACTAACCATTTCTTTAGAAGACTATTTGTCATTTTCCTCGCAATGGAAAACTCGTTTCTTGCAAGATGCCAATAAAAGAATTGAACTATCGGCGAACTGGTTGCAGCTAATAAAAATACATCGCAGATGTATTGAACACCTATAAAATAATCGCTTGTTTTCAACTGAGCAATCAATCCATTGAAATTGAAATGGAGGCTCACAAGGATATGCTTCGAAGGGATTGGTAATTTCGCTATCCGCGCTGTCTAGCTATCCGACCGAATAGCTGAAAGCCAGTCGGATAGGCGGGATGCTGGATAGTTGCCGGATATCCACCACATCCGCCACATCCCTAAAAGCAATATAAAAAAAATATTTCTTTATTTGTTCATAAATTCATACACGTACCAACGCATTTTCAACTTTTGATTAGAAATCTATATCTCTGAAATCATTCAACGAATTAAAAAAAACGATACTGTCTTGAACTTGTCTTTAAATGGTCTGTTTCTTTATTTAAACATATTATATAAGTTTAAAATTCAAATTTATTTCGAAAAATGCCAATTTTCCTTGAATTTTTCCATGCAAATTGAAAATTTTCTGTAAAACTAATATTCATTAAATATCTATTTTAAAATTTCTACATATCTCGACTAAAACTGAATTAAATTTTGTTGATTGGTTTTGTTACGGGGTTGTTTATAACATTAGTATTCAAAAACGGGACGAAAAATCACAAATGGCACATATGGAGGACGGATTTTGAGAAATTTCAAATATTATAGAGAAATGTTAAAAATATTCCATAAAAATAGGGTCCTCTTGAGAAATCTAGAAAATACACAATCGATACACCCTAATGTATATGCAATTTGAGATTTTCTTTTCTTCTGTTGTTCGCACTTAAATTTAGAATATAAAATAATTAAAAAATCAGGCAAATAATGGTAAAAGTAACACAGGATACAGTAATGCGGTAACGAAGGTATTATAAAGCAATCATTAATTAATTCTACTCTCATAATATTCTTCTGATGCAATTTGTCCCGATTCATCGAAAGAAATAGTTGCCCCCTATATTCAACCAACATAGTACCAAGTTATTTCAATACAATACGGTGTTACTACATATAAGAATATAGATTACAGATTTCATCCCGTTATACGCTTTTCCTTCCCATATGACCATCATTGATATGGTGTTCAGTGGGTGGAGTATTCCACCATCAAACAAAGGACGAACGTCAAGAGGAATTGAGGCAAGAGTTGATCCTATATAACAGTCCGTGTTGTTTTCCTTACATTGTATACAAATATAAAATATAAATATAAAATAATGTATGGAAAATAAGTGACCATTTTTATTACAGTAATGGAGGCATTTTTCATTTTTTGATCCATACCAAATATAACGTCTATAATATGGTAACGAGAAAACCGAAACAGAATTTTCTTCCTTTTTTTTATAGGGTTCCCTCTATATTATATTGTACAATCCAGTGATATAAATTATTGTAGATTAGATTCGGAAACATACGATGTTCTTTCATAAATACAAAACCGAGTTAGTAAAAAATTGGTAAATGGGAATATTTCACCCTCAAAAACAGATACATTTTTCTGGTAATCGATTTGATATTTGCGTACACAACCCCCATATATTGTGATTGATATTCAACATTTTATAATCGAAATATAGGGTTTTACTCACAAACTATTTATTCAACTATAACTACCCGAATATATGGAATATAACAATCGATTCCGTTAAATTGCACAAAATGGATGGCAATCGATTTGCTGGGTTAGAAGAAAAGTTTGAGGAAAATTTTATTGATATTAATTTTCTATATTTTACTCATATCTGACAAATACATAGATGCATGTGCCGAAATAACTTTTAACAATATTTTGTAAATGATAAAAATCATATACATATTTCCTTCTTTCCTTAGAAGATACCTTTATAGAGTTTCAGTAGAAATATGTATTTTCTACCAATAGAAACGGATAGAAAATATGAAATTTATTATATTCACTCCGCTGGACCATGAAATCTATTTTGATTTTCATCCACAACCAATTTTCTTCATTGATATAATATTATAAGATTGTAGAAAAATTCGTACAGTTACCTGTAATATTATACCTGAGCCTATATACTCGTCTACGGAAAGAAAATGACTTTAAAAAGAAAATTCCGACCAGTAAAATATATTTTATTATTTTTCAGTAATATGAATCTAAAAGCTGGAAGGAATGTACAAAATACAGAAATTTTTTCCCATTTTTACTTTGATACATATCTTAAATATAATCAAGTTACAAAGGAGATAATAATAATAATACTCAAGAAAAGTAACAGTCAGTTTACTAGTTCATTTCAATTATATTTCCTAATCCTAATAATAAACACTTATTAATTATTAATTATTACATGTATTATTCCATTCTTTAATCAGTACGGTTTAGTGGCTACCGTTAAATTATTAGATACTATTCGGTCGGTATATTAGGATGTAATATTAGAAAAAAATGTAACTCTCATTCACATCTAATATTATTTGACTTGCCTTATTCTAAAATACGGGATTCCGGTAAGACAATTGTAACCGAACGTTTGGAAAGTGAAATTTAATACAGTTTAGAGATTATCTCCGCATTAAATTTCTCAATCACCAACCAAACGTTTCTACACCTGACTAAATTTACATCCGGTTGCTAGTATAGTCAACTTACATTTTATTCGCTCAGTTGAACCTTGTAAATAAAATAATATTCAAAAGGAGAAAAATATTTATTTCCTTTTATGAAGATGGTCCTCTATGTCCTTATATCTATCGTATTGCCTCGGTCTGATAATATTAAAAATTGAGCGAAGTAGTTTAGCGTGAAAATTACATTTTATTTTATTGCTATTATAGGAAAATATGTAGAAGGATGTAAGGATGAGTTTTCGAGTACAAACGCACAATTTTCTTTCCCGGTGTTTTATTTTTTCCTGTCAGACACAATTTTTGGTAAGAAAATAATTTTATATATTTCCAATAAATATGCGTTTAGGGATGAAATGAAGTTTTTTTTCGCTTCTTTAGCGAAGAAATTGTTATTGATTGGACCAAGCGCTTCATTTGGGGGATAGTAAATTCCGGTGATGAAGGAATGAGGAAAATAAGTATTCATCGGTGTGGACTGAGAGATTACTAACAAGTTATATATATTAGGATATTTTAAATTTAATATCCCTTATATTTGTGGTGAAAAATACATAGATGAGGTTGGCGGTTGGCGTAGTAAAAAATCTTACGATATTTATAATCTATTGCCGAATTGGTTGAAATTATATTTGGTTTTATTTTAATTACATACAATTATGGTAATTACGCAGAATTACACGTTAGAATAACTTTTAAATAAAAACTTTCTTATTTAAATTTTTACCTGTAAACTATAAGTTGTAGTTTCTCACTATTCTTCAATTATTTCTGATTTTGATATTTCGTCGGTGAAAGAAATATTTAAGCTTTCATGTACTGTGCATGTATGTAAATTATTTAGTTACGAAATCAATGATAAGTATATTACTGCCATAGTAACTATTAGGTCAGTGATGGTGAACCTATGACCCGCTGGTCAGACACTCACCCACGCAGGCTTTTTAAATTACCCACGCTTTGATTTTTATGATTTATAACATAAAAGAGAGACAATCAAAAATATTAAAATATAATGTATAATGTACAGTAATGGTCATAGAAAAGGACTCGTCAAAATAACCTATTTTCTATCCTAAAAATTTAACGTTACTGAAATTTAAAACTTTCTGAAAGAAGCTTTAATAGAGTTAGAAAAGCTCATCTTAAATTTTAATCATCTCAAAATATTAATTAAGTCGGAATGGAATTTAAATTTTATTCCAAAAATTAAATTTAAATGAATTCCGAAATTTTCGTTTAAAAGCTGTGTGATGAAATCAAAAGCGCTAAGACAGCTTTAAATTTCAGATTTAAATAAATACGTTTAGAAATCGATTTTCTATTTCAATGATTTGATGTCAACGAAATCTCAAATTTTCTGATAAAAGCTCTACAAGATTTCAAAGTGTTTATCGGAAGATTTTAATTAATATGCCATATTTTTCATCCCCGCACCAATTTTTCGTTTAATTAGTTAAATTTAAATGATATGTCAAATTTTCGAGAAAGAGCTCAGCGGGAAATTTTTAACTCTAATAAAGCTTTACATTTGAGATTTACAATAATTTATTTCGATTTATTTATTACATTTTAACGATTTTTTCTGGCCTATTCTATACTTTCCCCGATTTCGTATCGACTTTTCGGAATTTTAACAATTTCTCACCGACTTTTCTCTAAATTCTCCTGAATTTCGGATGTAAAAAAACCTAAAATATCAAAGATTGTCGGCAAATCGAAAATGTAATAGAATAAAGTAATAAACGTCTAGAAATAGTCGGTGAAAAGACAGATTAAAGTAATAAAGTGGAGAAGAGTCCGAAGAAAATCTGAGAACAAACAGGAAAATCTTACAAAATCCGTTCCGATTTCCCAGAAAACTTGTGAAAAATAAATCACGAAAAGTTATACAAGAATCACTAAATTTAAATAAAAATCGAAATTTTTGCCAAAAGCTTTATCAAACCATTGTAAGGTGAAGTTTCGAACTTAATTTTGTTCTTTTCAAAATCTATTTTCTATCCAGATAACGGTTTCAAATTGTACCAAAATTAAACTTCAAAAATTTCGGAAGCTCTTAGAAAGCTTAACATTAAATGCCATTTCATATACTTCTATCTAATCTTTAGAAAATCTACTACACGACTTGCCAATTGTTTCTTTGATAATTGAGGCAAGAAATTCAACATGCCTTGTCGACCGAATGCCACTGCCCCCTTCGAAGAGACGTCACTGACTTAGTGACCCACGAGCTAGTCATAAAAAAAATTAACAAAATTTTACCAAATAACTATCGCCAGCTGAGCCAAAACTGCTCCAACACACCACTGAGCATGTAAGTTATAATAGAATAATACAGATATATAGATATAATATATGGCTAATTTATAGGAAATTATAATTTCTTTTAAATAAATTCTTGAAAATAATTTAATGGCATCACGATGCATCAAGATGGTATGAGAAACACATAATAATTGCTTGATTGAGTGCTTTATTATTCTTGAAAATTTTTAAATCAAATATATATCTTTATATGAATTTAAATTAAATTATTTTATTATTAAAAATATATTATTGAAAAAATTCATTCGTGCGTTCTTTTTCGGCAAATGTTATATTAGGAATAATTAAACATGTTCATATTGCAGTGAGAAATGGAATAGAATGTCTAATTCTAAATCCCTTCTGGTAATTTCAGTCGTAATAACTCCTGAACTTTAATAATTCCATTCAGTATACTAACTATATTTACTATCTGCCATAGTAAAACATAACCTCTAGAAAATTAATTTCAAGGAAATAGAGAATTGTGCATCATGTCGTATATATAATACATAGAACACATCAAACTTACACTAATATAAAGTTGCCTCAAGAATGTGGAAAAAAAATAATCAAATGTATTAAAATGTGTAAAATCTGAAGTTTCACTCAATATATGTATTTACCTGTCAGTGGCGCATTAACACGGAGGCGAAAAAGGCAGTGGCCTCAGAGCCCGAAGTTAAGAGAAGCCTGAAACAATAGAAGAATAAAGGGAACAAAAATTAAAAAAGAAGAAAATGGAAAAAAAGGAAGAAAACAAAAAAGGGGTAAAAAAACAAAACCAAGTCAATGCGTTTCAGTTTGTTTTATTAATGGAGGTATTATATATGGAGACGGCCTCACAAACCAAAAAAGTATCATCTCGTGCTTACTGTGACGTATATACTGTGACGTATAAGGCATTAGAATTTTGCATTAACAGTTACATGAAAAACTTATTCATGTTAAACATTTATAACTTCGCAAGATAAAGGCAGGTATATGATACACAAAATTTGTATGCAATTGATATGAAAAGGCTGGGGCCTGGTTTTATTAATTAATTTTTTCTGTTACTAATTGAACATACTTAATGTTACAATATTTCTTTATCTGTTTTTAATGATAAATTAGGTTTAGAAATTAGTGAACCAATTTAAGTGGTTTTGATATGCGTACTAAACATTTTTTTCAGATTACTTTTCGGTTATACTTTTTATTGCAACTGTGACTAGAGTTGTTTTATTTACAAGAAATTATAGCAGTTATAAAAAGAATCAAATTTAACCTTAAAAATTTACAAAAGAATTTTAAAGGTTTGTTTTATTAAAAATTGTTTCCCAAATTAGGGGCCCGAATTATGATCCTGCCTCAGCGCCCGATTAAGTGTAAATGCGCCACTGGTACCTACCTAAATCATATTTAACTAAAATTCGTTTTATACACTAGAAAAAAATGTTGGTTGGTGCACGATGATATCAAAAATATTTTCAAAAGTCTCCCCAAAAAAATCATTATTCTTGTGTATGATACGAGTAGAGCCACGTTTAATAATCCTATAAAAAATTTTTGAAACAAATTACATTATTAGAGATACTGTAATTGTTACACAAGTTATATAAATTAAAGTTCAACTTTAATAGCAACAATTTCAATAAATAAAAACTTATGGGTTTAGATACAGTATTTAATAAATAATATAATATTCAATAGTTTTCCGTTTAAGATAATTTTCGGCATTGATTCCACTAATATTTTCGAGATAATATCCTCGAAATCGAACGACATCGTATGTACGTAACTGTTCTATACTTGACCCATATGTTTTCGATAAGGTTAAGTGAGTAATTCACATTATTATCACTAATCATATTTTAACTGGTTTCGATGTATGTGTTTAAGATCGTTATAATGTATGAACTCCAGATAAACTTCCATCATCACAGATCATATTAACTCTCATCTGAAAAGATTATTAAACTTAAATCTAGAAAGTTGTAATTTAGTAAACTAACTACTTTTTTGTTGTTTAATTGCTTAAACGTGCAATAATTCTTTCGAAAAAATACGGAATTACAGATTTGCTGGCGTATAAGGGTCATTTCGTCGAACAACTTCCATTTTTATTCATAATAGTTGACATTATGATTTGACAAATTTTTACTAATATTGTCTTAAGCAATTAACCAGATGCCTTGACATAATTACAATACAGGTCAAGGAAACCTAGCAAAATATTTAAATATATGTGACCGTTCACGAGAAAACTTACGTAGTGGTGTCAAAAAACGAGTAACTTAAGTAAAATCGGTTTCGAGTACTTGAAAGTATGTAGAATCACGTAAAGTGTGTCAGAAAATTTCGCAAATTTCGCATACTAGGTGTAAAAATCACATTGTAAAAATGTTAATAAATGTATATATAGTACGAGTACGGGTATATTATTTTTTAATATTTACTCCTCGTCGGATTGGATGATTTGTGGAATTCATTTTATATGCCGCGTCAGGAAAAGTGTTGAATCCCTCTGGGATTCTCATTTTGAAATAGATTACTATGAATATGTGGATGATGTCCGCAGTATGTGAATAAATGATAATTCCAATAAGTGAAGTATAAAGTCACGATATTTAGGATTTATTTCATAATAAATTTTATCTCTCAGGAATTCTCTTATATCAATTTATTTTCGTAAAATTTTGTTTCATTAACAATAAAAACTCTTATACGAGTATGTATTATAAATCTTGTACGAAAATTAATATCCTGGGAACTTTTAACCCTTTACCAACAATCCGTTACAATTTAAGGTCAGGTAATCTGTACTTAAACTATTGTATCAATATTTTAACCGTAAAAATAAATGTCAAATGATTTAATAAAATTATAAAAGATTTTATTCTTTATCATACACTATAGTCCCCTTTTCTTCTATATCCTTTTCTTAATTCAATATTTATTTATTTTCATAATTTTATTTTTCTTAATAAAAAAAAATAACAGTAAGTTCTTTTCCTCTGTTTTGGTAGACAAACTTAGTGTGAGATCTTCAACCCATTTCTATCGCCCCTTTTTCGATTCAATAGAGGACATCCTTTTGCAATATTTTTCATATGTTCTTTTGCTATGTTCATACAATTAAATAATTTATTGATTTATTTCGTACGGATCTTCTTTTTTCCAGAGAGGGGTCATAAGAAAATATAAAAGATAAAGAAAAATTAGGCGCTACAGTTCAATAGTTAACGATATTGAATTTATTTTACAGGATGCTGTTTTTGCCATATTTATGTTCCTTTAGATCCATTTCCACTAATCTTCTCCCTGTGATTGTAAAACTTTAAAACGGATCAAAAGGGTTATAAGTTTTCTCATGATAATAAAATATTGGGAATAGATTCATAATTATTGTTTTACACATAATATTAACTTGTGAACGAACATCAAATCTATTTCAGAATTGCAAAATTTGATCTGTGGGGAAGCTTCTAAAACCGGAAATCAATTGAACATTATTTATGTAGAAATATGTCCACTTTATAATAAGTAGCTAGCTTCTTCAATTGAAGAGATCTTTGACTGCTTTCGATATTATTTATAGCCATCGTGCTCTTTCTAGTTAATTGATTTCTGGACCCAACTACTATATTATGCAGCCATTACACGATTAGTATAATCGAATATTGTCAATATTACTGACCATGTAATGGCAATGCTGATGAAGTGATGTTGAATACCGATGAAAATTAAAATATTTCAATTTTCAAGCATCAGTAACGGAATTGTGTATTGTGTGTGATCAATATTATTGATCGTGTGTATGTTAAAATTATTTATCATAATTTTCGTCAGTATAATTTGATACGTACAAGAGGAAATGGATATTGATGTAATACTGTCAGTATTATTGATACAGTAAATATTACCAGTATTACTGGTCGTGTAATGGCCGCATTAGATAAATATTGTAATGTTGGATATTGGATGAAATTGAAAGTAAGTTACGTAAAATTAATAAATTGCTTTAAAACAAGTACTGAAAATCATATATACATACGTATAGCATTATAACATATTGTTTGACAAAAGAAAATTTTCGAAGTAATAAACTCAAATGTGTTAAAAATTTTCCAGTGCCTACACACAAACAATGCTTCACCAACCGGAAAAGAATGAAAAAGGGTAGGTATTTCTTGACTCACTGGTCCTTGAAGACCCATTTATACATGTAGATATGTATAAATAATGTCAAAAGATAGAAATGTATTTTCCGGTCCAAGGGTCATTGAATTCATGGAAAAATGGAAAATATCCTGTCTTTTCTCCAAATAAAATATGTAACATAGCCTTTAAGTGTGTTAAGAATTATATTTTATAGGATGCAACCAAATCTTATCTGGACGTTGCAGACAGCCAAACACATCAATCAACTACTTAAAGTTGGTTGGTAATTTTTTGTCCTGTGCTTACATCGTTCTACTAAGCTATTCAAAGACGCTCCCTCGAACACCTTCTACAAAATATTAAAAGGGGATATCGTAAGGATATGAAAAATCCCTGCCATTTTTCCATTTTTTTCTTGGTTCGAATTCTCTTTTTCAGTATTTATTATAATAATAAAAGAATTATTGTGTATAAATGTTAAAGATATACGGACGGATACACAGTGCTACTATGGTTTTCTGACATGGGGACAACATTGGTTGGGATGGGTCGAGGATAAAAGATTATACACATATAATATTTTTTTTTCCTTGATAATGCGGACGAACGGTTGCTAGGCGAAGTAGAAAATTTGATCCATGGTGGGTGACCCATTTCACATTTTTTTTTATTCCTTCCAACTATACTGTCTGTTATTAAATTCTGTAATACAATTTTCTTTTTATCTCGAACGAAACATATATTCATATTTCTTTCTTAACTGGCCACTTACAGGCTATATAATGTGTCACAATTGGTAGAAGAATTTTTATATTAGCATATTTTTGATATAGAGATTTGTAATATTAGAACATTGAGGAAAGAGGTTCTATGAATTCCATTTAAGAAAATTATTAAGCGACATTCAAAATTTCCATTATTCATTCTGATAGTTATATTGCCACAATTTAGTATACGATAATAAATAAGTTAAACTTTCCTTGGGTCACCAAGATAGAACTTAATTTTAAAAAGATGAAATGAGATTATAAGGAACTATCACATCACACCCATTATTTAATGCTAATTTATCATTTCAAATTATAATATTCAAACCACAACCACTTATCGGTTATTGAGAAACTTTGGGTGATCTAATAATTATTCCCATATATTCATTGTCCCTACCCGTTTATAGGGAATTAAATTTGCTTGATGGCCTATATTAAATATGTCATACTTGGGTTATTATATTATGCTTAGAAAGTATGGAAAGTAACCTATTGGCATTATCATTATTTTAAATCCTTTTACAAGTACCGTATGTGTCAGGTATAGTGGAAGTAGAAGAGTTAATCTTGTAATTTTAATTGAGGGAGTATATTCCTTCACCACTCATTGCTCTCATATTGTAGGAAAAATTTGGTGGAATAGTATGCACAGCCATTAGAGTTGTGCATTGGAAATAATTTTCAAATGCACTCAACTATTGTATTGATTGCATGAAGCTACTACCCGTAATGTATGGGCAGAGAATGTGACGGATATATTGTATAAAATTTTTAATTTTGAGATCATTTCACTGTTCAACAAAAAATTTATCGGTGTTGACCAACCAAAGTGCTCTTTATGAAAAATATGGATTCACCAATTATTGCAGATTTTGCAAAATTAAGTACAAATCAAGAATTAAATACTTTCGTAGTAATCATATAAATCCATTTTGATAAATTAGATATTCCTTAATCAGATAATTCAGGAGAATGGTTCACAGAGTTCGAAGGAGATACAGATAGATTGTATATATCGGTTCAGATAGCCAATAGAGTATGTGAGTAATTTAGAAGGAACCCCTTTAAGAAAATATGAATTATTGAAAAGAATATCAGAACAGAATTGTCAATGGCAGTAGCAAACATCGTATACAAAATTGACCGCAAAATATTTTTCTGAATATACATATGGGTAATTCCAGCGTTGGCTATGTTACATTTGAACGTTTTTCTCACATGTTATTGGCGTTTAAATATTTTACTTGACACGCACAAAGTGATGCGTTAGTCTCTTCCAATTTCTTATCCACACACCTTATTAAGGCATACCATTTTACGGCGAAACAAATTTCATTTGGACGGCAAATTTGAGAAATATTTCCGTGGGTTATGTTACAATAAATAGACAAACAATTTGTGAACATTTATATTACTGCCAAACTCTACCCTGTTGAATACTTCTCAAATTAAGTTTGATTTACGAATTTGTACCTAAGGTTCATAGAATCATAAATAGATAATAATTTTATCAATAAAAAGTTAAATTACAGTTTTTCAGTGATTTTGTTCGTTGGTTATGTTACAATAACGTTGGTTACGTTACATGCTTGCAAAATGTGGAAAGGAAATCAATTGGCATAAATCGTAGAGCAGCATAAGATACACATAGTCATGATTTTGTTAGATATTATGAATGGTGCTATGAAATTTAGCACAGTATTTCGAACAAAATGTAATCAATAAACAAATAAACAACAATATATCTGTGGCTGAAAGCATTAACCGCTTAAGTGGACTTAAGACGAAATTGAGTTATGATCACCATCGTATTCTCCATATACGATTGCGTATACCCACAAAACCGAATTGTTTAATTTGACCAAAATATAGCTATTTGAAGAAATTCATAACCGCGTAAGTTCATGTATCGGAATAAATTTATAAAACTTTAAATCGCTCTCCTGAAAAATTGCAAAAAACGACTTAAGCGGTTAATGCTTGGAGCCACAGATATATGGCAAAGTTTTACCTTATATTCTCAAAGGATTTTAAATTTTTGCATACCGTGCAATTAAGAACCATAATTCTTAGAGAACTAACAGTTAAATTGATTGATTGATTGATTGTAAAATACATAAATAATAATCGATGTTATGATATTTTCATTTTTATTTAGAATGTGTCGAATTAGCTGAAATGTGCCATATACATACATATATAGGACTACCGGCCAGAAAATAATAAGGTCAAAGCCACGTAAAATAAAAAAATACAATGAAACTAAACCACATCTTACTTTATAACTTAAGCTTGAAATGATACTAACTGAAGCTACTTTGAAAAGCCAATTACTTACTATAAATAATGTTCGTACTTGTAAGTAAGTAAGTCAAGCTCGGCTTAATTATATTTCAAATATACCATCATACACCGTATGAAGTAATATACAAATTCCTATGGCTCCTCTTCCTAAATTCCATCGAAATAATCGATATATTTAATAAGGATAATGAAATGCAAATTTCTGCCCCTTTCAAAATTGTTAGAAATCAATATGGATTATCCTATATGCAGAAAAGTGTCCCTTTCAAGTATTAAATGCGACTATTCTGATAACCAAATCCTACCTGATGATTATAATGACAATAAAACCAATATTAAAGATAAATCAAAAACTATAGAAAAGGATAGAAATCAACTACATAGTACGTGATATAATATTTAGCAGCCAGATGTATCGAAGGGTAAATCTGAGAAAAATGTGCATTTATGAAATAGATTTTTTGCAAATGTCCCCAAAGAATTTTCGTAACTAAAAACTTTTCAGGGAAATGAGATAAAAAATGAAGCACTAATTTCCTATCCTTATCGTCATTGTGTTTAAACCCTTATGAATAAAACCAAACACTTTTCGGTATTATTCGGTATTTAAAATAAAAAATAATAACGAATTTAATCATATATGCCGGTTTTCGCAAATTTGAATAGGATAACCCTTTTACATTTTGGGTTGCAATGATTATTGCCTACCTAAATGCAGATTATACTTAAATATAACGCAGGAAAGGTGCGTTTTTAAATAATAATATAAATGATTTGAATATAAAATTCAATCAAGTATTAGAAATTAATTTATTTATGCACATAAATATTCATTTCCTATCCCATAAAAAGTGTATGTTAATATATTCGATTATTGTATATATCAATAAGGAAATAAATTGTGATATTGATTTTAACTAAAAATCGCAACTGCTATTAATCAAATAGTATCCTATACGCAATAGTTTATACATAATTTACCTTTATTTAATTTGATACATTCAGGTATCCTAAGTTTTTCCATAAAAGAATTACCTATGTTATACCCAAATTAAATTAAATCATATTTAACTATTATATTTCAACTCTGTTGCCACCCTGTATATCTATTAAATACATCAAGACACATCTGTCTCATTTTAATGTTTGCTTATTATTTTTTAATTCTAAAATACCTACATTCCATATAAAAAAAACACATTGAAGGTTACCAATTTTTTATAATTTGGATTCAATAATTTGTGGGAATTTTTATCTAAATCTAACATAGCGCTAATATATGATTTAATTATAAATGCATAAAATTTGTACTTTGCTGCATCATTCATTTTAAAAATAGATTTAAAAATTATTATCCAAATGTTTTAATTCAATCAATTAAAACAATAATTAATTGTTTAAATGATTTTCTAAAATTCAACTAATAAATAAATATTAGGATATAGTGGACCGTGGGTTCGTACCGGAACTAACTAAAAATAGAGAGGGAAAAATAACGGGAAATGGGAATAAGAACTAATAAATGGGTAAGGATCGCTTCCTCTTAAGAATTCGAAAATTACTCTCGCTCAGAAATTGTATAATTGTGAATTTTGGCTGTGATCTAAATAAAACGCCCAACAATGCATAAAACTATACCCCTCCAAATGAACCCTTGACCTGTTCAAAAATCCTTCAAAAACGGAATAAAGTTTCTCCTAACTGTAGCAACGACCACTGTATTGTGGTTGAGAAAATCCCCAGACAGAATACTATTTTGTTCTCCCTTAATTTTTCTAATAAACATTTCCATAGGAATTAATTTACATTTGTTTTTAGTCACTAACACTTTACCAAATCACAGATATTGATTGTAGGTACAATGTACATTTGTTTTAATTTTAAGTTCGACTTTAACTTACGTATAGACCCATGAGAAACCAGTAGGTCTGTTTACCAGGAAGTCAGAAAATTTTAACACACTCGCTTAAGGGGATCGCACCAGTTGTAGAGCGAAAAAATAGGTAATTTTTAGGATTTTTTTATGAAAACTACTAAACTTTTTTATAATATCAATATATCATCTTAAAGTATATACAATAAAGATCTTTTAGGAATTTTTTATTGAAAAATATTAAGAGGTTTAATGGCCATCATATATAGTAAGTTTTTAAAAAATCGTATTGCGGTGACCAACACTGTGGCAAACTGGATCATCAAAAACAAGAAATGGAAATGGTTTTAGTTAAATAACAACATAAACTGGTCTTTAATTGAGGGATTTAAAAAAATTATGCGTTTTTGAGAAAATGGCGGATAGTCAAAGTTAATTTTTCGATTTTCACAAAAAAACGGCCGTTTTTGGCTGTATAAAAAAAAGTTGTGGTCGAAAAAAAAATTGTTCGATTAAGGACTAGATTTTTATGTATTGAATAAGCCTGCAAAATTTCAAAAAGATCGGTTCAGCAGATTTTGAGTAATGTTGGTCACCGACACCGACTTGAGAAATGCCATTTTCAGAAAAATGCGTTTAAAGTTTCAACTTCAGTTCAGATTCTTAATACACGCTTTTCTTTCAAAGCCAATATCTCATTCAATTTAATTCGGATCGACTTGAAATTTTGAAGGCATATTTTTAGATACTTTTACTTCAAAAATTCGATTCTTTCAAAATTACAAGTGGTACGATCCCCTTAATATTAGAAGATTCTTCTATGTACCTAAAGGGAAATGAATATTACCATAATAGTGGAGCGATGTCCACTTATACTAGTATGCTATGGATCTTGTAGTTTTGGACATTTACTTTCAACACTTCACATGATGAACACCCGTTATGAAAACATAACACAGTTTAATATAGAGAATTCAGATTCAGAAATCCAGATTTAGATTTAGATTCAGAAATTCATTCAAATAAAAGTTTGAAGAGCAGCTAATCTTAGATTATATAAACTAATAAGATATTAGCTATCCCATGGGAATAGAAAAAATAAGACACAAAAAGGATTAATTTAAAATTTATTGTAGGATTACAAATTGTATTCCAAATAACATGATTTACGTTGAAAGTTGAAGTTTAAAATCAAATGATTATCGGGCCCGCAGTCTTACTTTGTTTGAAGACTATAAAACTATAAACTATTGAGCAACAAAAGAGATACAGTATTTTCAATATAACTATCTTGAATTCTAAATATAATAGAAAAATGTATTATATCACGATTGTCTTCCGTTTTTTATTCTCATTTTATTAATATTATATTTTTTGAATATACAGAGCACTTTTACATTATCCAATTTTTCCTACTTTATATAAAATCTATAGGCGAAAATTACATCTAATCTCTGTATTAATATGAACGGAAGCTATAAAAGTTTGTTTACATATTTCTACTCTTTCCTACATATAAAAATCATCATCATTCTCTACTTCTTTTGCGATTGTTATGTTATATTACACCACCAACTTATAGCTTCTCTAGCTATATACGGATCACCCTGCATAGCAATATATAAGAATATGTAAAACAAACAGCAATATTGGGCATCAATAGATTCATGGATGGATATTATCTTTAATATGTACCTGACTTAAGCGACATTACCTTATTAAATTATATGGGATAATGTAGAAAAAAATAATTAAATAATTCAAGTTTAAATTACAACCATTAAGCTAATTCTATCCAATTTTAACCATACATAACTGAATCCTTATAAACAGTACGATGGATCGATATTGACCACTTCCATCTGTATATTTTAAGTGTAGAAAAACCATCAGGTTTTACTTCATCTTACTTTTATGAATTCGCCTACCACTACCACTCTCAGGTCTACATTTCCATTAAAAATTTTCATTCGAAAGGAAAATGTGTGAAGGACGAGAAAGGTTGATGTTGGTCGCGCCGTTGGTTTTTGGTCATACCATTATTTTATATGTATGTTTTTGTCATCTCCTTGCTGGTCCTTTTATTTATATATTTGTTTGTGCAGGAGTATAAAAGGATATTTAATATTGGTTTTTATTAGCCGTAGGGATATAAATCTAAGGGTAAAGAGGACATTTTTCAGGTATAAAAACCATGGAAATTATACAATCCAAAATGGAAAGATAACATTTTTTTTTCTTGTTTTCCTAGTTTTCCTCATCCATTTTAGCCAAATTATATTCGAAAAGTTTTCTTTGCAAGATATTTATATATACAGCCGATCCAGACCAAACTTACACTCTCTGGTCCCGGCTCCTTGCAGTTATGGATACAAGGTAACCCAAAGTGTCCCATATTGAATAAAATATCGGGATTTGGGTCTTGTCCAACACTGATAACTCCTAAACGGCTCATTCGATTTTCTTATATTATATCGTATTGTATTCAAATTTTCACCCCTCCCGAAAAAGACCCCC